>CM060959.1:71679233-71875631 GCA_030765055.1 Mantis religiosa
TTATTATTATTATTATTATTATTATTATTATTATTATTATTATTATTATTATTATTATTATTATTATTATTATTATTATTATTATTACTATTATTATTATTATTATTATTATTATTATTATTATTATTATTATTATTATTATTATTATTATTATTATTATTATTATTATTATTATTATTATTATTATTATTATTATTATTATTATTATTATTATTATTATTGTAACGGCCATAGTAGGAATCGAACCACCACCGGCTAGATTACGACATTTGACAAAACGTTTTGGAAGTAGTTCAAGCCTGGAATTCGGAATAATAGAACGCTTACAGCCCAGAAAAATTTAAATTGTTTACATATCTTCAGTGGCATAAAAGTTATTGTTCTGGGTTGTGTAATCTTGTCATAACACGAGTGTAACATTTCAGCAATGCTCCTCCATTTTCTTAACTGCCGTATCTTTAGCTTTTTCGTCTTATAGTTTATATCAAGTCGTGCAGTAAATGACATTACTCACGCTCTCTGGGGGGGACATTACTTCGTGCAATTCACAAAGATAGTAATTTCACGTCAAAGCTGCCTTATTAAGGTATTGAATTCTTTATAAATGTCTCCTTCAGCTATTCTCTATAATGTACAGCTTTCCCAGCCTTCTACCACTTATAGTCTTACGACTATGATAATAAATCACAAAGGTATTGTAAAATTGTTTAATTGAGCCTCAGTTGTCACTTGATTGTTTCCCAACTGAAGTAATGAACTTGTGATAATATAAATAAACTTGAGCTGGGAGCATCGTATCACATTTTAAGCTTTTTTGTATCGTTCATAACACCTTTAGAAATATACATTACGAAGAAAATATGTGGGGTTATATTGACATTAGGTTCTCTACCATTAACGCTTATTTTTATTGGTTTATACAACTAATAATCAAGACAAATGTAGACCGACATAATTTCATTATAAATAAACTTATAGAGGAGTGTTAGAGCAAATTAAGATACGACAGAAATCCAGAATCCAAAAATAAATGCAAGCATTTAACTATTTACTTGTGAAGTTCATTCAGACTTGAGTTATATGTCTAGTTCATCTCTCTTTTTGGGTTTGAAATTGAGCACATCTTCTTAGAAAATCTAGCCATTAACTTTCTTATTACTTACCTCCGAATATTTTTTTCAGTTAAGGTATTACTTACACGGAATGTGACGCTAAAGAACGAAATGTCATGAAAGAAGTTCTGGCTCAGGACACTTAATACACATATCTGTGACCCAGTATCTTGAGAGCAAATTGACGCATTCGGAGGCGAATAGAAATTGAAAGCATAGACGAGTTTCTATGAAAACTACTCCCTTGTCGACAAGTACAAAAAGAACTGCTGTATAATCCTAACCTTTCTACCCCTACATACAGTTATGTAAACTTTTCTACTTAGCTGGTTATCACGACTTGAAGGGACAAAAGAAATAGATACACTCAATGTTTGCAACAAACATACATACATAAAATGCTTTAGTCTTTGTCTCAACCCCACGTGAACTATAAACGTACAACTTAAATGACAATACGCAAAAAACACTTGAATTAATGTATCAAAATTAAGAGAATATCATCCATTAAATACAATGGTTAATAAAACAAAATATTTTGAGTCAACTTAAGTATTGGAATAGAAACAGTAATGCCTTAGTTAAAACATGACAAATGTAAACGTTAGTGGATGGTAAAAGACTAAAAACGAGGGTTCAGTATGATGCCCAGAAACTCTTCATCGATTCAGAGAAAAGCAACATGTCCTGGTACCTGGCGGTGATACGTCATCGACCAGAACTCCAACCTGTGTCATTCTCACACACTCTTTGAGGTCCTGAGGTATTTTGGACGCACAATTTAAACAGTTTCCGCTTCTCTCTTTTGGCTGAGAAATTTGAAAAATAATATCAGCAGCTTTCAAGATATTCTGAAACGACGTGGGATACAATGAGAGGTGCTTTGTCCAAGACTGCTTACTAAATAGAGAAGCTGTTAACATCACTTTCAATATTTCATAAAAGCACTCTTTTGGTGACGGATCACTGAGCTCATCGTGTATAGCAAACACAGCAGGTGGTCCGTTCTGTAGCAATGTAGTACCGCAGTCGCATGCCTCCCATTAGTGCACCTAATAAAAGTAAATCACAATTGCTGCTAGTTATAACTCGATGTTTTTAAATGTTCTAGTAACTTTATGCCATAATATTTGCTTTAAATGGATGCAGTAAACATTTTATTGTAGTTGCAAAATTCAAGACAATACATTTAACAATATGTCGTTGACCCTCGCTTCATTTGTTTGGAAACTTTTCTTCAATCAAGATTATACACTCTTCTTCTCCGGAGTCTGTAAGTTGGAATATGTAAGTGATTTAACTTACCAAACCAAATAAATATATAATATATAAATTCACAACTCACCGATATATCTACAAGATGTACCAAAGGTGAAAATGCTGTCGATATGACCACTAAAGCTAAAATGTGGGCTGAAAAGGAAACAAAACAAGATTTTGCAAGAATATTTTGTAGTATAATGGTTAGAGAAGGTCATTTGAATCCAACTCTTTAGAACTTAGTACTAATGAAACGATGGAGAAAGACTTACGCATGCCAGTTACAACTGGAGAATATTCCTGAAACGGCTAACGGCAAGAAATATAATTTTGGTTGTAAAATATGTTTTAATGTGCTGTATATAGTTTCTTATCGTTTACAAGTTATTCAAAACCATTCAAAATGAGGACTTAATAGTTATTTCTACAAAATTTCGGTTACACATTTTGTCCTGCCGTAAGATAAAAGTAGGGATGAGTCATTTCTGCTTCTAGTTTAAAAACAAAATGGAATATTGGGAGAACCATGTAAAATTAAAAAGGTGCGCCTATTTAATGAGACAAAACTTAAAATCTTCAGTGTACTCATTGTTACTCTTTCGGAATCAAATCTACATTTTTTTTTCTGTCATATATGGTAGGTATGCGCAAAATTTGCAGTACTCATTTTTGCGCAGTGCGCATGCGTACGCCTGAGTGCTGAGTGTTGTTACATCGTCACGATGTATAGTTAGTTGTGTAAAGAACGGTTTTTTTTTTTTTTTTTTTTTCAATTTACGTCCTCCAACGTTAAGTCATATCGGACGACAAGTGGATTGGGTGAAATGATGCTCAAATGAGCCCAGGATCCATAGAGCTTAGAGTTACCCGACATTCGTCTTTCAGGATAAGGCAAAACACCAGGTAACTCACCCTGAACGAGATTCGAACTCGAGACCTCTTGAACGTGAGGCAGACACGATACCACCACGCTATCGAGGCGGGCGTAAAGAACGTTGTGATTTGTGATTGGAAGTGACAATGGTTCTCGTTTCGGAGGAAAGAGTGTTTATAGTGGAGTATTATTTTCGCTCGTACGGATATCAAGGCGTCCGAATTTAAAGTTAGTGGCGGAACAATATCGTGAACATGGTGATTGGGTCATCTGTTACGGATATATGAAGGTTTCGGCGTGCGAGGAACATGCAGGTGAATAGAGAGTGGTTCCAACAAGACGGGGCGACCTGCCACACCGCTCGACAGTCTATGGCTATGTTGCAAGAAATCTTTCCAGGACGAGTAACTTCCCGTGGGGCTGAGTTCTCCTACCCACCACATTTCCCCGATCTCACACCACCTGAGGCTTCCGTGAATGTTCCGTGAATGTTAAAGGAGAACGTTTTCAACTATCCAAATCCACCCAAAACTGGTCTGCATTACGTCAAAAGATCGTCTCGTTCTTCGGTGCTCTGCAGCAACCCATGTTCCGGAATTTTACACTATCATCTCGATACGCAAGGTCGTATAAGAGTAACATAATTTTCAGTACTGTATATTTTGGCGCACCCTGTATGAGTGCTGCTGTACTAAATAGTCTTTCAGTGATAACTGTTGCAGGTGGTGTAGGTACACAAATATTTAGGCTCTTTTTTATAGTTTTGGAAATTTTGAATTTGTTAACCCAGTGCACTATAAAGAGAAGGTGGCAAACCGTCGTTGAAATATGCAGTGATTTCTATTTGGCAATTGGTAACTCCCATTGAATCTGAAAACACGATTATTTTCTTGCATAGTGTTACCACATTCCCTGCAATTTCTCCGGCTTTGCAATGTCCTAATTGAATGATTAGAAACTAAAGGATTTACGTATATCTTCTTTACAAAATAATTTAATAGTATGACTAAAAGGTTGTAAAATACCAACAAAACATTACTTGCATTTCAGTCATCTGATGATTCAGATATATTTGAAATTCAGTTTAATAAATCACTTGTAGAAGTTCTTTCAGTTACAATTGGTATAAATCGCAATAATATTTTGTGATTTTAAAATAAAATAAAAATTGTAGAATTACCACTGAAGTATCGAAAAAGTTTCGAGCCAACTTTTTGAAATATCGTTCGATGCAAGCATCGTGAATATCGAGATATCGCAGGTATCAAAATTATTGGAACTGATTGTAATAAAATAGAAAATAATGAAGGCTTTTGTATTTAAATAGTGCTATAAGGTGACCTTGAGTTCTTAATAGCTATAAGTATGACATTTGTTGCGCAATATAGACACAAATTAAAATTCGGTTCTAAAAATACTTGTATTTTGTGATAAAATTTTAATATCCAATTTTTCAATCAAATATAGCTCAGGTAGGGGCTAGAGAAATCAATGCTTGTAAAGATGATGATTAATCAGTGTTATTAAATAATATCACTCTCTTATAATTAATAAGGCTATAATAAACGATATAATAAGAAACTCTTCCTGCTTCATGTTTTTTCGCTAGTGATAAACGGTTATTAATAAGCTATTATTTGCCGGTAATAGAGATTCAACACAAAGGCGACTCGATGACAAAAGACAGGTTGCAGGTGACATAAGTCATCACGGTGAGCATTTAGCAGTCTGCCACACGTGAGGCACGCACAGTGACGTGAGCCTTGCACTTTCAACAATGTTATCTTGCCTAGCATCAGCCGCCCTAGTGTTTCGATCAATACACCAAGGGGCACTTTCAGAACCAACTGCGCTAAATCAAACTCATTTGGGTTTATCATGTAAACATTTTCATTTTAATAGTTGATGCATTTTAAAGCAATTTTGTTTTGAATTTACAAATTAAGCTTAAATTATTTTACAGCGAAGACTTCTAAGTATTTAGATACGGTTAAATATGTTTCATATATAACGGAAATTATTCACACTTTTTATTTTATTTACTTTAAAGTTTTCCTTAGTAGATGAGAGGAGGGTAATATGAAACACCATTTAGTTTCTAAAAATAACTCAGCTGGTTGTTAAATAAAAATCACCAAATTATCTATAACTAATTTTGATTAATTTTCACTTGCAAAAAATCTGCTATTCATTTTGTTGTTATAGAAATGTATTTAGAAAAATGTTACAAATGGAGGTTAATATGAAATACGTATTGTGGAATAGGAGGTTTAAAACATGAAAAATTAATTTTATTTTATAAAACACGAAACATAATTGGTTTAAATTAGACAAAGCATCTTTAAACAAATGTTTACAGACCTAGGACCACGACCAAGTCTAGAATAACATTCAATGAATTTAATTTTTATAAATGCACTTTGGATTAAATTTAGGTTATGTTTTATTTATATAAGTAATAATTATTGTTTAGCTTCTAATATTATACTCAAAACTCATTTTAACTTTAATTTTATTCAGTATATTTTGTACTGTTATTGCAACATTATACTTTTACGTCGTTTATAACAAAAAATCTGGTATTCCATAATACCCGAAACGGCATCTTTGACAACGAACCTTCAAAGTAATGGACCAAACACGGCTAGCTAAAAAAGGATCAAAATAGGTATAACAAACTACAATTATTTTAGTGTTGCATACGCTTAACATCAATGTTCAAGTCACATGAGTACTAGCGGGTTAAAATGCTTGAAAATAAAACTTTTGAATAATAGCTAGTGAAATGACAGTTGGCACGAGGTCTACCCGAAAGTCCAAAAACTCCGGCTTCTATCAGTCCGGGAGTGATGGAAAACTCCTTTCCTTAGGGCAATACCTTGAGTCTAAAAATCCCCCCCACCCCCCAATCGACAACAACGTGAAGACGAGTGGAAGTGGATACGCCACTTACGCAGGGAAGACCCCGCAGGGAAGACTACCGAAAGCCTCGGTGGGGCCGCCTGGTGATCTAGCACACCTTCTACTAGCTCTGCAGGCTAGTACCCGGGACTTTTTAGGCAACTGTAAGGTCTGTAACGTCTCAAAGTCACATTCCCTTATTTTGTCAACTGCAACTTGAGATGGATGAGTTGGGGCATTGTCAGCCAGAAGACGAACATCTTTGGAGAGCATACCGCGTCGTTTCTTAATCAGAGCTGCTCGTAACTTGTCCAGAAGATTGTAGTAGTATCTGCCAGTGATGGTTTGACCCTTGGCAAGATAATCAGTAAGGATGACTCCACGACAGTTCAAGAAAACTGAAAGCATGACCTTCCAAGCTGACTTTTGCACCTTTGCCTTTTTGGGAGACGGGGGACAATCGGCATGTTTTTGTCTCTGAATCATACTCATAGATCCCGGATTCACACCATGGTTACCAGACGATCAAAACAAGCATCTTCATCCTGTTCCAACAGCATCAACATCTGCCTTGAAAGGTCACGACGTATTTGCTTTTGGAAAGCGGTTAGCAAACGTGGAACCCACCGTGCAGACACCTTAGACATGTGCAGTTCGTCATAAATAATTTGTCACACACTACCATAACTAAGATGTGTCTCATGATCATTTGGATGGTTGCTCGTCTGTCTTCCAGTATTAAAGACTTCACTTTCTTCACTGTGACAGCATCGTCTGTCATTGACGGTCTACCAGCTCTTGGCTCATCTGTCAGGGACATGTGACCAGTTTGAAAATTCCTTTTCCACCTCACAATAGTGTCCTACGATGGGCAATCATTTCCATAAACAGCCGTCATCTCATGGATTTCCCAAGCAGTTTTGCCCTTCAAATGCATGAATTTAATCGCACTACGAGCCTCAATTTTCTGTCACTTCTAGCACACACTGTAAGAAAACAAAATGACTCAAATCACTGAAACTACCAACATAATGTATCGAGGGATCCATGAGGACACTACGACACCCCTTCGTGGGCTATTTGTCGTATAATTACATGTGCAGCATTTTAATAAAATATTCATTTTTATAAAATAAGATATAAAATAAGAAACGTCACATAAGAGCATCCTTGCGATGAAAGATTTTTTATAATATTAATGCTGTATTTTTTGGAATATACTGAATTAAAATACCTATTTGATATTGATCAAAATTTTCCTTTTCGTGTGAAGTTGTTTACATACGCGGTCGCGAACAGTTTTAAAATGGAGCAGGTGATACGTTTGGTACACACAAGTCTTTTATGAGCGCCTTTCTAGTGAAATATCTATGTTTTGCTACAATATACAGAAATTTCAGAACTACCTTATCACTTTAGCCCTTTTTATGTGACACGGGATATCCGCTAAATTGCAAGAGAAAGTGTATAACAGAAAGGTTATCTTACTTGAAGACGAGCGATGTCGCACCTTTGGCATTTGCTAATCGCGTGCATTTTTCACTTGAAGCCATTCACATCCGCTTACAGTAAACGCTTTAACAATTCAGCGCCATTGGGATAATGACGTGTCATTAATGGATCTTGAGAGGACAAACATGAGGGGAGAGGTACAGTCCCCTATAGAAACCCTGTCCCTCAGTGCTCGCTTCTACGTGTCATTTGTAAATCGTCTGCCTTCGTAATACTCCATACTGAGTTACACAGCTTCAGAAATGATATTCAGGAAAATATATCAATTTAATAGTAATATCTAAGTGTTACAATCAACAACCTTCCATTGTTCTAAAATAGCTTTTACAAACTATTCACACAAGAATTGACATTTTTCTATCTACTCCAAGATAGCTATTTGCAGAAATTGTTCAGCTACACATTTAGTTGCCGTTAAATAACAAACATAAAAATGGCACATAATTAAATGGCGCTGTTTATGTTGACAATAAAAGCCCTAACCAAGCCTCTGCCATCATTAATTGCTTTGTTGCTCAAGCAGAATTTCAGGATTGGCAATGAAATGAAATGTGTAGTGTTTAACGCCCGCTTTTACTAAATACGGCACCGCAGGCGGTGACACTGATGATACATGAGATGAAGATGGAGCACCGGTGGAATGAGATGGCGGGGGAAACCGGAGATCCCGGAGAAAACCCGCCCCAGCGCCGTGTTGTCCACCACAAATCTCACTTTGCGGTCGCCTGGGATCGAACCCGGGCCGCCTTGGTGAGAGCCAAGCGGTCTAACCACTGAGCCACGGCGCAGCCCTCAGTATTGGCAGGCTACCTACCCACGAACCGACGAAGGGTAACATTACAGCTACATGTTCTTACTAGCTGAGTGTCATCAAGGATTTAGGTGCAAAAACAATGTAATATAATAAACACGTGGACGTTTATCTGTTCCTCTCCACGTCATATAAAGACACTCACATGAGTTTCGCAGCTCTCGTTCTGTTTAACGTACAGGCTAATAATTCTTCATGTCTTTCTGCCTAGCGTTTCCTTATGTACTAATCGAAGTGAAACACTTTCATAGAAGTAATAATCTAACTTATTCATTTCACAACGGTACTAATGTCGTTCCTTACTTTGTTTTTATTTGGATTGTTTTACAGGTCACAAATAGAGAACTGGAATCTTATATAATAAATTTTTAGCTTGTAAATTTCCCGAGTAAGCAAAATTCTCACAAATTCAATAAGGATAATAAGACCGCATTTTTATTTTAATGACTATAACACATTCGAATTATAAGAACCGTTTTAACGGAACAAAAAGTGCACGGGCACTCGGAAAAATAGAAAATAAAAAAGTTCTTTTTTTTTCCTTATGTAACTTTAGTGAAAGCTCAATAGCAAATTTTGAGATACAATTCTTATATCTAATTTAATGAAAAGAAAATATAAACCTCTTTATATCAAACATTTTTAAAATATAGAATGTCCATCTAACCCATAAGCTTTAGAAGTAATTTCTGACTCACATATGTCACATTAGAGCTTGGAAACGTTTAACGTCGGCATTATTCTCTTAGACTAAACTACGCAATATCTACTATACTTAAATCTGTAATTGGAGACAGAAAAAAAACATTCGAACATCAAAATTCAACAAATTAGGAGTGACTTTGGAAGATGTGGAAATTTTAGTTTCTTTGCTACTTACCTATATTGAGCAGAAAAAGATTGAATCCCACTCAAATATTCTACATAGATATTGCAGTGTTTTGGGGTTACTAATTCCAAAAAGAGCGTCATTAGAAAGCGCTCACTCTCTCCTCCCCCCTCATTCCCTCTTATTCTCCCTACTTCCTTTCCTCTCACCTCCTCCCTTGTCCCCCTCTCATTAACCTCTAATCCCATTTCCCTTTCTTCTCTCCATCCTCCCCTCCATCTCATTCCTCCCTCCCTTCTCCCTCCTTTCTCCCTGTCACCTCCCCTCCCTCTCTTCCCCATTCCTAACTCTTCTCCTCCCTCTCTCTCACCCATCCATCTCTAAATGCCTGTTCTGTTCGTGAATAATGTAACTAAAATTAAAGTTTAGTATTTAAGTTCAGCGTTTTCTAACATAAAAACACCAAGAGTTTTAAGAAAACTTCCCTCCCAAATTACCAAAGCTACATGAACGTTTTCTATATTTCTTGTATTTTCAAACATAGCTCTTAAAGGTTTTTGATTAAAATATCTTTCAGATATTTGTGTGACAATAAAAATTTTCCTGGGAAGTTCTCTTCATTCTGAGTGATAATTTCAGTGATATCAATTTTGTAGGAGATGAACAGAACTTTACATGTAAAATGTAGTTATTAAAGCACACAATTCCGTTTATCATTTTCCAGATACTTTTGAAATTAGATTAAATTACCAAGTGCTTATGGTTTCATTTTCAGTGAACGTCGCTGTTCTTTTGTTTTAGTGGCAATATAAGGAGCATGGAATTTCAAACCATCACAAGAAGACAAAGTTTAAATCATGTCGCTTTAGCTAGAACTTCCTTCTTGTACATACACCGACATGTGTAAACGTGTAATTAAGGCTTATGTAAATGAACCATTTGTAAAAATACCTACTTGGTTTTAGGTTGTGTAGAGAAATTTACATCGATGTCATATATTAATTCTGTCTACTTTGATAGGAAAACCGGTATATGACGAGCGTCAAGCAGTGTGTGTGACTAACTCGTAAAAGAGCACACAAACTGACAAAAACATTGAATATTTAGGAAAGTTCTAGTGCTGCAAAAAGAAATATTTGACATGGGTTATATAATTTAATAATCCCTATATTTTCTGTTGCAATAAGCTTTCGTTTTTTCTTCGTGGTTTTCATCTTATATAATATCAAAATTTGAATTTCAGGCATTTTGGTACTAAGTTTTTAAACTTTATTTTAATTAGCCCCTGCAAACGTCTATATGAAACAATAACACTATTAGAACATAAATTAGGGGAATTAAAGTAACTTGGAACACTGCTATCATTAAATGATCAATCGCTTTGGATACCTTCATTAAATGAATACATTTAATGTTTACTTTATAATTAGACTGACATCACAATAAAGGTGTTTAAACAGTAAAGCAAAACCAGCTCCTATTACGTGTGGAGATGATACTTCGATATCTCTGATCGACTAAATTAGATAGGAGTCGATGTCACTGGTTTGAAGCATGGTGGCAACGAACTCAACGCCCGCCTCGGTAGGGTAAATGGTAGCCTCACGTTCAAGAGGCCTCGAGTTCAAATCTCAGTTAGGGTGAGTTAAGTGGATAAGGTTTTTTCGGGGTTTTCACTTATCCTGATACACAAATGCCGGTAACTCCAAGCTCCATGGAGCCCGGACTCATTTGAGCATCGTTTCATCAATTTCATTCATCGTCCGATATGGCAACGTTGCAGGACGTAAATTATAAAAAAGCGAACTCAACTCCAGTCAATGAAAGATGCTACAAGAGGCACACAGAAAATAAAATCAACGGCCCGATAACGCTATATGTTGTTCTTGACATACTGTACCTTTCCAAGACACCGCAGAAACAACTGAGTATCTATGGCACTTGAAAAATAAGAATTTAAACATTTAAATAATCACGAATATGTTTGAATGCACAAAAAGATAATTTCACGTAAATAATTAGTTTTAAAAGGGTCTATACTTTTTTGCGTTTTTGAAATCTGTATTGTTTATATACTTTATAGTTTATTCGTTAATCTGTCGCAACTGGCGGCGACGTGCACAAAAGGTTTGGTGCGGAGAGATAAGGGACAGACAGTGCAATGCGGAGAAAAAGGTTTGCCGAAACAGATAGAGACAGATATCTGACTGGAAGTTTCAATTTCTTGTTTGCTACAGAATATTCCATAAATGTATAGTAATATGAATAAAGGTATTTAAGGAAGCCGCGACTCGCCAAAAGTCAGTCGAAACGAGAGTGTAATCGGAACTGATTATCGTGTGCTTGCAACTGTGAACGCTTTTGTTTGTTGTCAACGACCTTTGCAGATTGTATTTGTGTATGTTACATAATTGTGCTACTGTAAGGTTTGACCAAAGTGTGTTTCTGCGGAAATAAAGAGCATTTTGAACGTCTGCAACTTGGACTTTTAATTCTACGAACCCACAGTCATAATATGTAATTACCAAAAATTCCTTGCTATTTCGAAAATGTTTCTTCCATAGTGTAGTTGGATTCTTCTAGAAAATCGGCACGTCATATCCTTGGCACATGTTGAATGTAATTACAGTAGAACTTTCTTTACCCGAATCAACTGGGACTAGGGCAGATCCGAGTTAACAAACATTCGAGTTATCTAGAAAATTGCGGAAGATGATCAAAAACACGTACATCACCAATATTTGTAATGGTGTTTAGATATTAATATCGGCACACTTTCAACCTAAAGGCACATACACTCTATGTACTGTAACAGTCTATATATTTGTACTGTACACAATATAGCTACAAACTAGTCGGTAGTAAGAAAAGGCAGTGAGCTTCTGCTGTCTCAGTTAAGTGTATTGCTTACTAGCAGCGCGATCTCACATCTGCTTTAATATTAGAAGTTCATTTGGCAATGTTTCGGCTTGACTCTCGAAATAAATCATCAAATTCTCTATGTTTGCTACTGTTTTTGTGTGGGTCAAACCACAGCTGATTCATCAACACTGTCTGCATCTGAATACTCCTCATTTTCATTTGCAGTAACACTACATGATGCAATAATGCCTTCCTCTGTAATTGGTTTATAACCGATGTTATGACTTTGTCAATGTCTTCTTCATTCAACATCAGTAGAGCCATCGATATTTCTAAAAAGTCTATAAAATATTTTTTCCAAACTTATTTTTCTTTTTTTCATCTTCTTCAATCTTGTTATCTGGCAAGTTGCACACACAGACCACAACTTCTTCCATTACTTTATCAAAGTTTCTCTTCCAGCCTGATCCCAAGCAGGTAGGGTGAGTGCAGTGTTTTTGTCCGCTAGCAAGAGAATTTAGCCCGCCTCGGTAGCGTAACGGTAGCATTACTGCCTCACGTTCAAGAGGTCCCGATTTTGAATCTCGGTCAGGGTGAGTTACCTGGATAAGGTTTTTCCGGGGTTTTCCCTTATCCTTCAAGACGAATGTCGGTTAACTCTAAGCTCTATGGACCCTGGACTCATTTGAGGATCATTTCACCCATTCCATTCATCGTCCGATATGACTTAACGTTGGAGAACATAAATTACAAAAAAAAGAACTATATATTATTTGCACTGTACACAATATAGTTACAAATTAGTCGGTAGTGAAAAGGCAGTGATATTCTGCTGTCTCAGTTTAGTGTACTGCTTACGAGTAGCACGATCTCACATCTGCTTTTAACATTGTAAGTTCATTTGGCAATGTTTTGGCTTGACTCTCGAAATAAAGTATCAATTTCTCTATGTTTGCTATTGCTTCTGTGTGGGTCATAACCACAGCTGGTTCATCAACACCGTCTGCATCTGAATACTCCTCATTTTTATTTGTAGTAACACCACATTATGCAGTAATGACTTTCTCTGTAATCAGTATGTAACCTCCGTCTTTATTAATGTCTTCTTTATCAACATCAGAACGTCTTCGACGCTTACTTTTTCTTCTTCTTCAATTTTGCTTTCTGGCAATCGCTAACACAGACCACAACTTTGTCCATTACTTCATCAAAGTTTCTCTTCCAGCCTGATCCCAAGCAGGTAGGGTGAGTGCAATGATTTTGCCCGCTGGCAAAAGAATTTGAGTAATGTACATACTCAGAATAACAATTTACCGTCTGTGAAACAAATCTTTATTTACTACACTAAACAACACGTTTATAAAAACTGGTCCGGGTTATCCGGATAAAGAGATCAGGGTTAACGAGAAATGTGGCATTGCAGAGGGAATGGTTTGAATTCCTGCGAAGGGAACGCTGGTGGCGGGGCTCAGTGATTCTATGGAGCCTTATATCATGCGATTTGAGCTCCATTACACTGGTTCCGAAGTCAACATCTAGACTGGCTGCTTTCACGGAGCGCAGACAATCTTTAGCAAGATCATTTTGCTCGCCACAAGTTTCTTAGAACAGTGTTCCTTCAGATAGTTAGGCAATCCTTTGATATGACTATCCTCTTCAAATGGACCCAAATGAAAAAAATAGACTGGCTATAGAAGCTTAATACTGTAGCCTCAAATACTTCAAACAAAATTTGAAAAATTGGCACCTTCTTAACCCATTTTATCATATTTCTGAGTGTTTTAATTGTAATCTTAACTCTGTACTTTAAACTGTATTAGCTTGACTGATGTTACAAACAACAATTGATTGTAGTTTCTATGACTTGAAATAAAATATGTAAAAAAAATAATAACAAATAAAAAAGGTCATTAAAAACGAGGTTTTACTGTACCAAGTTTGGTATTCATACAATTTTTATTTTTGCAGCCATTTAAGTTCGTACATGTACATACAAAACTTTTTCTAAAATATTCTCAAACAAATTTCCGGTAAAATGTTAACATACAATTCTTTAGGGGAGTACAACAGATGCTTCTCTTATCTACTACTGATAAGTGGCAGAGAACGAAGTTCTCTGCTAGTTTCCCTAGAGATGAATTATTTCTGCAGTCCGTGTATATTCCCCTGACTTCAATTCCTGAATTGCATTTAAATCAGCAAGGATTTACAGAATTTATTGAACAGTATCGCTGGAAATAGTCGCAATAAATTACAGAAAATTTTCCACTTTGAAGCTGAATGGCCGTTATTATCTTCCACCAGAAAGGAAATCCTGAGCTTCGCTCACAAGCGCCATTAGATTTCCTGATAGTTTTAATGGACCTCCAGAGATGAACAAAGTGTTCCTGTCCTCGCCATTCGCTATGGAAGATTAAAAACCATCAGACCGAGAGGAGAGTGTAATTAGATTGATCATTTCTATCGATTTCTCGAAAGAGACGCCTGAGATGAATGTACCGGATGGATTACTACAGTTATGTCTACCCTACAAGAGCGAACGGTGCGTAAAGTTATTCCAATGTCAGTCCACGCATTTATAAATGATATCTACAGGCATCATTAGGTCAAATTTATAAGGTTGTACATAAAATAATATTTGAAGAAATTATAAACAAAGTCAAAACTGCATTTGTTATCATTATTCATAGCTTATCATTATTCATTATCTTATTTGAACTCCTCGTATTGACATTCGATAAATTACAAGTAAACATGCCATTCTCTTCAGGAACAATTTTTGCTGAATACAACCAATGAAGCTTTATCAAATGTACTCACGACATTTAGAAAGTTAAAACCAAATTAACTTTACTTTCTTTTATAGCAACATTTCTGCTTTAGCAGTTTCTCTCACTTCATATGTTAATTTTTCTAACACCATTATACTTAAAATATAATATTTTAATTTAAATTTATAAACGTTCCACATTTTAAGCTAAATGTGGGTTTAGATTTCTCTAAAAATTTTAAGGTTTAGCTGTAAATAGAACATTAGAGTATTGATATATTTATGACAACTAAGATCATTCAAAAATGAATAAAACCTGTAAAAATTATTCACTAAACATTAGTTAACAGTCACTAATGTTATAGTTCGTGTCCGTCAAATAGGATTTTAAGAAATGACTTGCAAAAGTGAGTAGTAAATAATCCTATCTCATATTTATATTATCTTAAATGTTCTAATGAAAAACAAATTATGCATGAGACAGCAGAAAGGTTAGAGAACTCAAATAGTTGGTGGGCAGAGATAGGAGGAGTTATGGAGAAAAATAGGAATGGAAGATATATGGAGATTAGAGGAAAGAAATACAAGCGATGTGGGTAAATTGGTAAAATACAGAATAGAAGATATAGAAAAGTAGGACATATGGGGATGTCTAGAAAATATGAAATAATTACAATTTTACAAGCAAATTAAAAGAAAGTGGGGACGAGAAGCATAGGTAGATTACTGTAATAGGCAAGAGAGAGAGAAGGGCAGGCTTGGATGAGAACAGGGAAAATATTTCTAAGAGGGATAAGAGGTAGGGAAAAGGGAATTTGTGAATTGTGTGGGGGAAAAGAAAGCATAGAACACTATGTAACAGAATGCGAAGAGGTTGCAAAGTGGAGAAAAAAGGTTAGGGATGAAAAATGGGAGAAAATAGAGAGGAGAATAGTAGCTATAAAAATGTTAACGGGAAAGGAGGAAAAGAAGGTAAGAATTATTGGTGAGTTCTTGCAGAAAATAGAAGAAAAATGGACCAGAAATGTACAGAATATAAGAAAGGAAGATGAGGGGGAAGAATGGGTCTAATTAAGTAACAAGGAGGCATGGAGGTTAAGAACTACCTGGCAGAGCAGAAGAGCAGGGTGTCATGTAAGCCGAGGTAGCAACAAAGTAAAGCCAAATAAATGTATCCTAAAGCTGTAAAATGTAAAATTTTGGAATATTCACAATAAATAGTTCATTCAATGCAATTTTGTATATTAAACATAATTTTCATTAGCTATTCTTCCACAAACTCGTCTTACAATGACTTATATTCCTGAATATTTCACTCTAATCAACGTAAACATTTGTAAAAATGGCTCCACCATACGACAGCTCCAGGAAGTTCACGCGATTGTCAACTCTTTAAAACGACGGATTACTGAAAATACGTTTACTTTGAAATTCAATGGTTTCCTTGATATATAGATATAACCCAGTTGAAAAATATGTATTTAAAAAACCAAGAAGTATTTAAAAATTCAAATTAATAGCAATACGTATTTCAGAAATGTTTAATTATACTAAACATTTTGTCCATAAATAGTAAACTTTGTCTACTCCTTAGATTTATGATATAAAAAATATGCGAAACTTGTTCAGACTTCACAGCATATTTCTTGAAAGCTAGGATATATATTTTATTACTATATAAATACCTTAACGGGAATTTCCGGTGATATTCTTTGGTAGAATAATGTTTTACCTAACGTATACGAAAGGTAGAGATAGTAAAGCCATGGACATACAAAAGGTTGGAAAAACTTAATGAAGCAGTTGGGTAAAACACGCTATATAGAGTGGAAGATCTGGGGACTGCTAAGGAGTAGCTAAAGGCGGAATGTTTTATAGGGAAGCTTTTTTTGTTGGCCCAAGAGTTTGCCGAGAGTCGTAGGACTGACAGAGTCAGACAAGAGCAAACTTTGAAGACAAAAGTTCTTTGGTTTTCTGTATTGGGAACAAGAAAAATATACCAGTCTAAATACAAGTTTCTGTGATAGATGGTATCAAGTAATCGTATTTTGTTAATAAACCATGACCATAAAAATGATTTACTAAGGACCACAAAAGTAACAACAGATAACATTTTAATCAAGTAGTGAATGTACTTAAAATGGCTATGCTCATGATGTTAAACCCTTGGGGTATGACGTGTCCACGAGAATGTTGGAAGTAAAACTTCCTGCTTCGCTTAAACACCTCTCAAATCTTGTAAATTTGGTGTAGGCTGGGTGATGCCTGATGAGGTATCGTCGTTGTTGGAGTTGGAAAGTCTCTCTTGTGTTCCATCGGGCTAACCGGTGAATGAGAAATATCTCAATATGGTGAACAACTGTTGTACATTACTTAACAGCTGATACAGTATCACTGGAAACCAACTGTAGAGAATAAAAATGGGTTATAGCTGCAATTAAACTACTAACAGATTTAAAGACAGCAAGATCATAAGGAAGTTTTAGAAAGGTTAACAGACAAGCTAACAAAGAGTCCATGAAAGGGAAAAGAGAGTGGGCACAATATTGTAAGTGCTTGTAACCATGGCAACTTTATTTTATACAGGGTGTTTCAAAACGACAACGAACGTATATAAGTGATTGCTCAGCTTCTATGTGAAACATATAGATAGTTTTACCGGAAATAGAGCTGCATAAAATGCCCAAGAATGAGTGTGGATTAAGCAGTGACAGGAACAACGATGCGTGCCTCACGCTGTTGGAGTTCGCAGGTATAGGTCACACGCCATGCCGCGTGCTGTATCTGTTAGTAAACATACCGGCATACTGCGCAGTAACTGGCTAGTATTAAGAATTTATTTGGCTTATGAAAACTCGATAAAGAAGCTATTGGTTAATGAATACTTATGAGTATTTAACGTGTTCCAAAATTATAGCAGTCCATTATGGCAAATAAACTGGCGGACATGTGCAACTTATACCTTTTAGAGGGAAGTTAATGTTAGTGGAAGCATTAAATGATAAACAGAACAGGAAACAACATCAAAGAATTGTAGATATATTAAACAAAACTAAATGCCTTATACAATGACACGAGCATTTTATTTCACGTGTTTGATAATAGTAAATGAAGCATTTGTAACTGAAAAGGAAGCTTTTGATATTTACAATAATTGGTTGAAAGTACTGTATAATTAAAATCATAACAAAATGCTCTGAAGTTAAACAAATAAATATTATCATTGATGTAACTATTTTTACAATTCATATTTTAATGAAACTAAATTAATCGTGCGCTCGTTGAACTCCCTTCAGCTCTTCCATCCATCAAAACCATATCTGTCATTTCGGCGTTCGTATAGCGCTCCATATTCTTTGGATTTGCTATGTAAGTAAGCGGAAAATACTCCCTGTTAGGACGGAATGTGTAATTTTACACTGAAGAGCAACCTTGCAACTGTCCGAGGTATTAGTCGACTTTTTCACAAGTAACTGCCCTTTTCCCCATTACCTGAAAGGTGGGCTAAGGATACTGATAAAGAGCAAGAAGTAATGTTTTTGTTTTCGTGGCCGGTGTATCCCAATAACAACTTTTGAGGTTCGCACACCAGTGGTTCCTGCGCTGCCTAATCACAAAGTCATGTAATATTTAATGATGCATAAAATGATATCTAACAGAACTTCGAAATTGTGACAACGAAATTTGGACTAGTTAAGTTATAAACTACGCTATAATTGTTCGGTGCGTTTTGAAACAACGTGTAAATAAAGGCATATCTTAGTCTTTAAGGCTTAGGAGAGCTAAGGCATAGATGCTCAAGAGTTTATTTAATGTATGTATTACTGCATTTAATGAAGTAAATAAATATTGTATTATATTTTATACATTATTAATTTCCCGAGAATTAGAACTTAGTAAGGTCTGAATGGTTTTATGCCTCATCCTTTAACTCACAGAGACGAGAATAGATATATAACTTCGGCTTTATGGACGAACCACTTTCACTTCTGCAGCAGAGAAAGTTCGCGTGATGTTCAGAAGAATGATAAAAATTAAAGAAAGACGTGGAAATTCACGAGAAAGCATTGAGTCAATTTATTTCTCTTTATGCTCTTCAAGTAAAGGCTTTTATCTCATTCCATTAAGCCAGTTCTCTCTTTTCTCCTTTGCCTCCCTCCACCTACCTTCTCCGATTCCAATGCAAATGTCATACATCCCTGATGCGAGCGCGGCAGTCATTTGTTTGTGACTCCATCTGTCTCTCGCAAAGTTAAATCTTTTGGGGGAAAGTTGCATTATCCTTCAAGCAGTCTAGATATTAAAACAAGTTTATCAGAAAGTAACGGAACTTGTGTTACATGTCAAAACGGTTCTTTCATGCTGTGCTGTGTAACAAGTGTGACGTTTCAGAAACAAAGGAACGTATTTCGAATTATATTTCAAGCAAACCGTGAAAGTTTGAAACACGTTATTATCCTATAGATGGAAGTTTAATTGTTTTAAAAGCAGGCTGAAATTTTTCTTTCAGTGGTATAAAACAGCGCTGGTTATTTAATAAAAAAAACTGATTTAATACCAATGACATCACATGTATTCATTACGCTCAGAGCTTTCGTTTGAAAGCGTAGCCGTATTACGGGGAATTTCCTTCCCTGCAGTGCCCTATTTCTAATAGATTCTGTTTCTCCTCCGATATACTTACTAATCGGTCATGATAAGAGTGTTTTTGGAGAAGGGTGCCACCGTTATGTTAACAATAGGTAACGTCGTCAAGAATTGAGATCCGAAATGCCAGAAAATTGTACAGTTCCACAATGAAAGCAAGACTGCATTTGCGCGCCTAAATCCAATATTGTATGTATGTATTTATTTATTCACTGCAATTGGGTACTACCCGGTGGCAGAGTTAAGAATACAGATCAAATTACAAATACTAGATTTACAACAATAACACAGTAAACAATACAAACATGATATTTACTTTAGTCACTTAAAACATATCTAATTACTTCTCTATACGCCTAATTCTTAATTCCTCCCATTTAGTCTCATCTCCTTTTATAGGCCCAAAATACTTGCCTCTTTTTATGAATTTTATTGCCCTCTTCTGATATATATATAATATATCATATATATCATATCAATATTTCACAAACTAACACATGTTTAAAGGTATTTTGAATACTATGTAACATTTTGTTAAAATGTGTATGTATGTAAATAGTCAGAAAAGGTTAAGTCGAAAATTCTTGCCAAACTATATTTTATAGAGATGCTAATAGCTTATGAATTACCTTTCATTTGAAATGGTATTCTGTATAGCTAGTAAATTTCAGATAAAAGCCTGTGAAACATAATATGCAAGTTCTGATAAAATCACAACTTATGTCAGTGCTTGTGTCATTCACCATTTCCAACATATTTGTTGTTATTGATCTGAGTTTTATAAAGAGACACTTAGTGGACAGAGGAAGTATTATTTCAGTTAATTGATGGAAATTAATTATTTCTTGAAACTAACCGTATATAGGATAAGGTTTTGGATAGTCAACCTGGCATTGAATGTTTCAGGTTGACTCTGTCTATCCAGAGGAAATATTGCCGGAAGGTCGAAGTTGACTTCATTAAAATCACATATTTTGAGCAAGAAATGCTGCTAGCTACTAGAAACTTGTGATGTGAATACTTTTATCTAGTAAATTTATTCTGCACTTTTGTATTTGAATAGCTTTTATTGCCTTGTTTAAAATCAACCGTTCATTTGGCTACTGTTTTATATGGAGCATTTTGTTGCTTGTAAATTAGTAAATAATGTGTCTACAATTACTATAGTATGGACTTGTATGCCCCTCAAAACTCTCGCAGTGACGTTCTGTGGTACTGTTGTAAAACCTATAGCAAGGTGAAGGCACAGCGCAAGCGTAATTCATATGAAATAATCATGAGATGAAATAATAAAACATATCATCCCTAGTGGGAAGGTTACGACGTGGGTTCAGGACAGACCACAAACTGGCCGAGGCACCGCCCTCATGATTTAGTGTTCTCTAAAATAGAGGCGGCAAGCGGAACGTGCTGAGCACCGTGAGTTGTTTTACTGCCCCCAGGAGGCGGAGTGAGGGCAGGTCCTGTCCTGCTCTTGACACCACTTTACTAATGTGCCTCATCTCAATATCGATATCATAGCCCGCCGTTCTCCTCAACGACCATTAAATTGAGATACCTAATAGGATACATGTAACCTATCGATTTTGAAGAAGCTTCCGATGAAGTATGTAGATCAGAAAATACCTTGGAAATACTCCCAGGTAGATAACAAAAGATGCCCATTGTATTTGCAAAAAGTCATACAGAGTTAAACCAAGAACAGACAAAAAATGATGAAAGATTAACCAAAAATATCATAATAAAGTAAGGCTTAAAACAAGGATTTATTCTAACCCATTCGTCTTTTTTTTATATTTACCTTGACAACATTCTTCAAGAACGGAAAACATTAGTATACCTGATTTCTGACAATGATAAGCTGGAAACAACTGCGCATCGAGCTAATATATTTTTGAAAGGAAATATAATAATTTCCAAAATTAACGTAAAGACCATCGTGCGACGGAAATTAATTATTCTTTCACACTGGCCGTGTGTAGGCTAAATTGTGGAAACGTAGAGTCAGACTGAAAAATTCAATGCCATAGCCGGGATTTGAACCACGGATCTTCTGGTTTCCGTCCAGCCGCACTACCATTGTGCTACTATGGCCAACGTGCCGATATGACATTAAATTCTCCAACTGACTCGTATTTTCCCGGTAAACCACTTAGGAGTTCTCATAAACACATGAGACAACTACCTTAATGGCGACTTACTGCATGTAAGTACTTTAAGGCCCGGGCTTTATAGTTAACCACTATTAGGTTAATTAATGGAAATTAATTATTCTTTCACACTGGCCGTGTGTAGGCTAAATTGTGGAAACAATGGTAGTGCGGCTGGACGGAAACCAGAAGATCCGTGGTTCAAATCCCGGCTATGGCATTGAATTTTTCAGTCTGACTCTACGTTTCCACAATTTAGCCTACACACGGCCAGTGTGAAAGAATAATTAATTTCCATTAATTAACCTAATAGTGGTTAACTATAAAGCCCGGGCCTTAAAGTACTTACATGCAGTAAGTCGCCATTAAGGTAGTTGTCTCATGTGTTTATGAGAACTCCTAAGTGGTTTACCGGGAAAATACGAGTCAGTTGGAGAATTTAATGTCATATCGGCACGTTGGCCATAGTAGCACAATGGTAGTGCGGCTGGACGGAAACCAGAAGATCCGTGGTTCAAATCCCGGCTATGGCGTTGAATTTTTCAGTCTGACTCTACGTTTCCACAATTTAGCCTACACACGGCCAGTGTGAAAGAATAATTAATTTCCATTAATTAACCTAATAGTGGTTAACTATAAAGCCCGGGCCTTAAAGTACTTACATGCAGTAAGTCGCCATTAAGGTAGTTGTCTCATGTGTTTATGAGAACTCCTAAGTGGTTTACCGGGAAAATACGAGTCAGTTGGAGAATTTAATGTCATATCGGCACGTTGGCCATAGTAGCACAATGGTAGTGCGGCTGGACGGAAACCAGAAGATCCGTGGTTCAAATCCCGGCTATGGCATTGAATTTTTCAGTCTGACCCTACGTTTCCACAATTTAGCCTACACACGGCCAGTGTGAAAGAATAATTAATTTCCATTAATTAACCTAATAGTGGTTAACTATAAAGCCCGGGCCTTAAAGTACTTACATGCAGTAAGTCGCCATTAAGGTAGTTGTCTCATGTGTTTATGAGAACTCCTAAGTGGTTTACCGGGAAAATACGAGTCAGTTGGAGAATTTAATGTCATATCGGCACGTTGGCCATAGTAGCACAATGGTAGTGCGGCTGGACGGAAACCAGAAGATCCGTGGTTCAAATCCCGGCTATGGCATTGAATTTTTCAGTCTGACCCTACGTTTCCACAATTTAGCCTACACACGGCCAGTGTGAAAGAATAATTAATTTCCATTAATTAACCTAATAGTGGTTAACTATAAAGCCCGGGCCTTAAAGTACTTACATGCAGTAAGTCGCCATTAAGGTAGTTGTCTCATGTGTTTATGAGAACTCCTAAGTGGTTTACCGGGAAAATACGAGTCAGTTGGAGAATTTAATGTCATATCGGCACGTTGGCCATAGTAGCACAATGGTAGTGCGGCTGGACGGAAACCAGAAGATCCGTGGTTCAAATCCCGGCTATGGCATTGAATTTTTCAGTCTGACTCTACGTTTCCACAATCGTGCGACATAAATCACAAAAGGAATGAAGGGATGATATGCGGCACGTTGATTAAAGCCCCAGTTTGGGAAGCCATTTGCGACAGGATTATTGGTGATGGGATGAGGATGAAGTTAACTGCTCCTATAATTCTAGATATTCCTGTTAGTGAAAAAATTGTTAAATCTTCTACACGACCTGCATGGGCAATTCTTGCTGATAAGGGAGGATAAACAGTTCAACCTGTTCCTGCTCCTTTTTCAATTGTTGCACTAATTAATAAATGTAAAATTGAAGGAGAAAGTAATCAAAATCTTGTATTATTTATTCGGGGAAAATCTCCACGTTGTTGATCTCAAGGATGAGATGCTGCAGCGTTCTGTCATTGGGGCTGGACCCAACGTTTCTGGTTATGTAGTTACCTCGGCTGCTCTTGTCTCTGCATGAAGATCTTACCTTGGGCGTGCTCACGATGAGTAATTTGTTTAAAAAATGAAATAATTCTTGTAGTTTCCTTTAAAAAATTCAAATTTTAATTAATTTAATAATTTACACAAACTCGTCATTACGCTAAATTAATATACACTTATGGAAGCGTTGATATTTCTTTTTATAGTTACACATTATTCTCCACAGCGTCTATTTGCAAGTTATGGACCGAATAACTTTTGTATCCAACCTTAATGAAATCTGTGCAAAGAAGAACGCCAAATTCGGCTAGTTCAAAGTCATTAACCTGGTTGCTATGGAAGTTCAACAAATTTTTATTGGTCCACGTCATATTTTCACTGAATAGTTGTTGTTACCATATTTGGGTAACAGTCTGACTCTTATTCTTAGTTATTCTTGTCCAGGTAATGACTCTGGCCGAGATTCGAACTCTGGTGCCTCTTGAACGGAAGGGAGACACGTTACCTAATCCTAACATTCCAGAAAGAAACTCTTTACTTGTTACTCGTAGTTAAATATTCATATCTCAAATAGGAGAAACACAAGATTGTATCGGCTACGTTATTTGTTTATAGCCTCCTGGGGAATCAGCACCAGGCCTGCCAACAGACCAGCATTTTGTCCTATTACATTTTTAAAATCTAATTTGTAGCCGACAACACTTCCATATTGTTGCAGCACTGATGTAAATTTGGGTGCCGAAATGAGCCTCGCTGTAGGTAATCGTTTAAACTTCGGAAAACTAACCGGAGCTTATAGCGTGCTGATAGTAAATATAAATATTTATTTGAAACTGCTACGGCCTAGATAGGTTGTGCGACGTTAAGTATAAGCTTTCTTTGACCAAATACAACTGTTTAAATTTTTGGGTCATTATTAAAATTGCTGTTTGAGATTTGGGGTATGAGTATGCAGACTTTAACGGCAACTTCCTGGCGTTTTATATTTTTCCTGAAAACTAAATTCCGGTACCTTTTCCCCTAACGTGCATGGTTGCATAAATAAAAAATAAGATTGATCAAAGCTTTGTTAGCGAAAAGTCAGTATGCCCAAGCAGACAACCGGCAGATGTGTAAGACTTGTAGCCAACCTCTGCAAAAAAAAAAAAATGCCACAGACATCTAACACCGGTGCAGATAGACATGTGGAGGTAATTAGCAGGTCAGTTTTGGAAAATGCTGACCATGTTTCCTCTCAGGTTTTATTGCTTTACAGAAGCAGGCTTGCTGTCCAGCAGAAGTACTGTATTGTTGGAAGTGAAGGCCGTTCTCTCTGTGCGTTCTTCAAATATTTAAGATTTATCACTGATGAAAATCGTGAAATGGCTCGACTAATAAGTAAAATGGACCTTTCCTTTAATTTTAATAATGTGGAGCCCTGCCTTCAATTATTATTCAACGAGAGTCTGCTGAGGACACGGATGTTGTGTAATTTAGGGACAAATACGGCTGTTGGCAGCATTGCGTTCAGTGGAGAAACAAGGATAGTTTGGCTGCACTGAATTCTTAAATATAGCTACATACCCAGTAAGTAAATAAATAAACAATTAAGTTATGGCATCAGCAACGTTGAAAGAATGCCCTCCAGCACGAAATTCCACTAAAAAGCAAAGAAATCAAACATCATAATTATATAAAAAGTGCAAAGGACTTAGGAAAAATCGCCGGCGTCACACATTAGAAAGAAGATTAGGATAACAATGTAGGACTACAAAAGTTGAGTTATTTGTTCCTTTACAACATGTTGCTAAAATGATTGCAATAACGTCGCACGCTTATGCTTGACATAACATTGGCGTGCTTTTAAATGGAAGGTCAGGAATGTAAACAGTAAACCTGCCTGTCGCGATACTTGGTGCAACAGCAGGTTCTCTGTTAGCGCTTCATATGCGTCTAATTCTAATGCAGTATCTACAAATCAAGAATATGCAATGTTCAATTATCTCCTTTAATTTTCAAGTTAGATGACATTGTTATGGGACTTTATTATTTGTCATATTTGGATCTCCCAAATTCGTATACGTGAACTAAACAGAACATTTATTATATAAGGTTAATAAAAATGTTGCTTCTTATACTATGAAGTTGCAGTAAATAGAGGCATATTTTTTCTACCTAAAAATACATGTTTTCAGAGCCCTAAATAAGAAAGAAGCAGAATCTCTCCAAAAGGGGAAGTCGGTTAAATGCCTAAGTTGGAAGTCAGAAGATGCAACCTGAAGTTTTTCAAGATAATCTGTCCACCCCAAGCTTTTCTTTACTTGGAAAAACTTTCAAAATCTTGATTTTCTCAAAAATGGCTCTAACTATTTTAATGTAAAAAATTTTTGGATAATTTGAGGACAAGTTGAATGTACCTATATCTTGAATTTTCTACCAATAGCTCCTGAAGTCCTCTTCGTTATAAATATATTTTCCATAACTGGTAAATTGTAAGAGATGGACAAAATCTTCTTGCTTAAACATTTAGATCTCTCTAAAGCGCCCAGTTTATGTCAAACAATCTCTTTCTTTTCTTTTCTTTTTACTTTTTTATTTATTATTATCTGATAATGTTCCCAGAGCCGCAGTTCATGCTAGGGAACAGTACAAAAATATATAAAATGATGGCAAACAGCCCTTAACAATACTTATATTACATTTTTATAGTAGGAATTAATTACCGTACAAAAATAACATATATAAAATAAACAAAGGTACAAACATTCACTATAACTCAAGAAATAATAAGAACCGAGAACATTACAACAAAAAACTCCATATTCTATGAGACATTAAGACATATTAATTTTTAACCAGTTCAGCTAATCAAACCAACTATAAATGAGTGACAGTTTGTCAGCTATCAAAATATGCCTTCAGTAAATTTTCAGCAACTTTCCATTTAAAACCTTTTATGTTCCTGCAGCCTTTCATTTCCAGTGGCAGTGCATTATATAAGTTGATAACGTGTGAGGTTAAGCTGTTCGGGCCATAAGTAGAAGTTTTCACTGTTGGTTTTGTTAAGTTTCCTTGATTTCTTGTATTGTGTGTGTGTGTGTGTGTGTGTGTGTGTGTGTGTGTGTGTGTGTGTGTGTGTGTGTGTGTGTGTGTGTGTGTGTGTGTGTGTGTGTGTGTGTGTGTGTGTGTGTGTGTGTGTGTGTGTGTGTGTGACAGAGAGTTCTTTTCCTAAATAACCATTTTCGAAATAATTCTTGTTGTCTATAGGTCTGAATTTTCAAATGCTTATACTTTTCTCAGGGTGAAGAAAATCTTTCATTGCCTTTTTTCTTTCTTAATTTCTTTTTTTTTTTTTTTTTTTTTTTTTCTTTTTCATCATTCGGGCATGTAAAGAGAACGAATTTAAGGCCAACATATAGCGTTCTATCTACACTTGATAGAATTTATGTATTTTCTGTTCCTCCTTTAATTATAAAGGCATATATAAGAACACAGTTTCATCAAAGGCTTTCTTTGTATTAATAGAGAAAGAAGTAATAGTCATTTTTTTCAACCAAAAACCTGATTCGTTTCATAGCTAAAATGCTTTTTTCTTCATTATCTTAAAATTTTAAGCTAACAACTTATAGCGAGTTTCTGAAATATACCATTCAATTTTAGTATACAAAAACTGGTGTCTTGGAAGTAGAAAGACTCTCGGTAGCGACTTCCAGCGTTTGATAATGAACCCGTTTTCTCAACAGAATCTCTGATACTTAACGTTAGAAGAAAGAAAACTGCTGATTCAAAAGCTGGAACATTCAAAACGAGGCTATAACGTCACGCGCCAGAAAACGTGTGTAAAAGAAACGCCGGAAGCTTTCGCTTTTTAAAAAACCTAGATAGGAGAGGGTAGGGAGCTAAGAAAACGGAGACGGCAGGGGAGTGGATTAGAACACGAAATGCTCATCAGTTTAGCTCGGTGGGGGAAATTTGTGTAGGGCGGAGGGAAATTCATTTCCATCTGGCACCCTGCCTGCAACACAGGAGGTAATGAACTTACTTCACGCGCCTCTCTTTAAAAAAAAAATAGCTATAATGATGACACGCTTTGGTGAGATACAAGGTCTTTTGCAACAGGATGCGGTTGTTTAGCCGGCAATTGTTTACGATTCGTAAACAAGCGTAGTACTGGATATGCGCGTGGCAAATTCCAAAAGCGAGTAAACACCATGCAGCCTTGCTTGGAATTAGGACCTCAGCAAAGAAATTCTAAATAAATTCTGTTTTGTTCCATACTATGTTCATTGCTTAAATATGTGTAGGTAGACATTTCATTCACTAACTGGCTTGTGGCTTTAAAAACCTAGAGTTATTTAATTCATTTCATTCAGGTTGCTCGTATTCTTTACGACATTTTTAGACCAAATCTTGACGTTTTAATGGTAAATCCTTCGCCTTTTCCCTTATCATAATTATTTAAGTTCCTGTGGTGTTCCCCTTACACAAAAAGCCTCTAAAGTTGATAAAAATGCGAATGAAAAATATTTGATTTTCTTTTCTTCCTTTCGACATCTTCCAACTTATGCAAATATTGTGTAGGATATAAACTTATTTTACTGGTAAAATAAATATCGGAATAGTCAAATGATTTTTAAACGCACTAGATGAAATGTGTCTTCTCTTTATTCCCATAGTTATTAATAACATACACTTTGCGGTTTCACGTAAAATAGAAAATTTTTACAGAAACATTCAAGACTTTCTTTTTAATTTACGTTTTTATATTAGACGATGGATGACACAGGTGAAACTATACTCGTATAAGCCCAGGATTCATAAAGCTTAGTATAACGCAAAATTTATTTTTCAGGGTAATGCAAACTCTTAGTAAACTCGACTCGGCCAGATCGGAACCTCTTGAACGTGAGGTAGACATGCTACCTGCTACAGAGACAGGCAAAATAGGAGTGAAAATGGTGAATTTGAAGATGCTAACTAAAACATCTTAAAAATGGTACACAGCCTGTGACTATCGAGAAAATAATATTCTCACTATTATTATAAATATTGGTTGAGCAATTTCTGATGCTGCACTGCACACAGTTTTCTCTATACAGGGTGTTACTGAAGAGCACCGAAATATCTTCCGAGCAAATTGAGATATCTTAAACAAGCAATTTGAGGTAGGAGACTTAAGTGGAAGTTACCGCTATAAGTTGCTAAAGTGCCAGTACGCCACTGGTAATGATAACAGTTGAGTCCACAACACACGAAAATGAAAACATTTCGGAGCATTCTCTCTGGCTCAGTGGTTATGGGAGTGAAAGTTAAACGATTTCGAATCTCTTTCTCTTGTGTTTTTTTTTTTTTTTTTTTTTTTTTATGTTTGTTTGGTTGGTTTCCTTTTAATATTTTGTCTAAGCTTGTAATTCTTGTATAAATGTATTAATTTTAAGGAATAATTTCACTTGTCAGTGCAATTAATTATAATTAATTCTAACAAAGCTTAAATCCTGCTTAATACTTTCACACGCTGTATGTCTAAAAGGGAGAACGAACTTATATAAAATAAAAGTAAATGCAACTCTTTACGTCAGTTTAAAGGAACTGCTCGAAATTGCGACCTGCTTTTTCAATGCAAAATTGACAGCTGTGAAGGAACGATTGTAGTACTCTGTCCAAAATTCCTTGTATGTTGCGAATAACTTCACATGCTGCTATTATACGGGTAGTTAGGTCAACTTCTAAGGCATTAAGGCTGGTAGAAAAAGTTACCTAATGACAGGAACCGAACCAATGGCCTTTGGAATATCAGTTTTCGGCTTTAGGTATTGGTCAACCAGAACAGTTACAGAAACACAACCAGAGTAGGCTACATTATGCAAGAAGGAAGTTAATCGTTGTTCAGTGTCACACTGGCAGGTGATTAGTTCGAGATTTGATTGATCTTTAAGGCATTCAATCTTAAGAACGCCAATAACAAGCTACTAATAATTGATATTCCTATACTCGGGAAGCAGTTTTAAAGACATTCTAATCCAACAATTTCACCCACCTTGTTTAAATGCCAATTTATCAGCATTTGATGCTAATTAGGTTTAATACAATTAACTGCGTTATGTTTAGTCGCAGACCATGCATTGCCTATCTCAACTTGCTTATATTATGCACGTCTACTATCACTGATATTATTTCGGTGTAGTTCATTAACCCTGTATATGTTCGTACAATGTTGCTGATTAAACTCACAAAGTATTAGTAAAACCTTTTGGCATTCAGCAACTTATCTACATCTGCCGAATTAAAATAAAGGCTGCTATGGTTATGTATCTGTGATATTTAATAAAATTAAATAAGTAAGTCTGGTGTACATATGGTAGCATAATAACCAGATAACGATTGTCCTTTATTTACTTTGTCTCATATATCCTGAGAAATCACTCACACTTCAAAACGCCAACACAAAAACACTTGCCTAATTACCTAAAGAACGACGATTATATCCTAGTTGAAGCATTATTTATATGCGCCGTTTTCAATTTTTGTTTCTGTGATGCTGTGATAATACTAAAACTACAGTTCACTAACGAAGGTTTTCTTTCAGTTTTCTATATACAGAATGTTGTAAAAGTAATACAACTTAATAGGAGAATGTTCCTAGTTTAATTGAGGAAAAATGGATTACTCAAAAAAAAAAATTATTATCACCCTGGCATTTGATTCAGTCTCCTTTGGTTGCTGATTTCGAAGAATAAAACTTTAACCCTCAAAATCCACATGATGTATCTTCCTTATCACTGTGTTCTATTTGGACTGGAACCACGTCATCACTTTACTCACTAATCCCACATTTAGTTTCACAATACGTACGTTTTTTTTTTTTTTTTTCGGTGTACATCCAAAGCCAAGTATTTTAACCTGGAAACTATATCTTTCTCCTTCTCCAAACTAAACACTGTTTGATGAGCAACTGATTTGTACACTCCTCCTCTTAATCTTTCTTGACGTTGATGTGCATGAACACGATCCTTGAGTGTAGAGTAAGGCACCGCTGCTCCTCTCATACTTACATCGCCGTTAAATACACTCGTAACAGCACGAGCAATGTCGTCCTCCATCCAGTTTCGTTCCAGCTTCCTTTGTTTATATGTGTGTACCATCTGAAACGATCAAATAAAATTCAGTAATATTTGTATAAGAAATAATTAGGTTAAAAGAGTACAAAAACCCTATATTATAACTGGGCGGGAATAACCCCTCTTTGCTTGGGCGGAATAGCCCCAAATGTTGAACCTTTGAAATTGCGCACCATGTGAGAGCTATGATAAAACAAACGCGCCATCTGCTATGCATGGACGTAACCCAAACTATAACCTACACTGACACTTTTTCAATCAAAAATCTATCTGCAGATACTAGACCTTAAGTTACAAATGGTATTTCTTATTCAAGGCAAAGAGCGACGTAAGTTACTTGCTTTGTAATCTTCTGTTAATACTATTAAAACAGCAGCCTAAAACCTCAAGTAAATTTATAGAAACGTAGTACAAATACCAAGCTTGACAATGAACTGGCAGGCAAGTCATCGCTGCCTATGATTGTTGGATGGTAAACCAATTTGCTTATTTCGGGCGGAATAGACCCATGAGCGGAATAGCCCCGTCCTACTCTGAGTAAATTCGATATACTTAGAATGCCTTCACAGAAGAGGACGCTCATCACCGAACTTATCCTCACAACATTCTGAATCACACAGAAAAATTGGAGGACTCATATCTGTGATTGCTCAACATTCGATATAGAATAATACAATTGGTTGTTTCCGGGCTGTTTTGCCGTGGTCTGTTGAAGTAAGAACCACACGTTTCGTCCACAACTACGGCAGACATCATCAGTGGCGCGGTCGAAGCTTTCTTGCAGAGAGTTTGGCTGCGTCTCTTACTCCAACAGACCCCGGCAAAACAGCCCGGAAACAACCAATTGTATTATGGACTCCGGCCGTGAAAGCTTACGTTCTCTCATGATTCGATATAGAATTTTAATTGTCATATTAACTATGTGTATCCTTTAATGCAACCCATATTGAACAGCTTCTTAGCTTTCTCATCTTTTCTTAATTTTGCTCACCTTTAAACACTGTATATTGCTTGGAATGAAATATCCTGTCTTTTAGGTGCACTTTTTGAGTAAAAGTAACAAAAAGACTGTTTTCTACTTCATGAAAGTTCCATAGAAAGGTTACAAATACGTTCTTATGTGATTCCAACATGTTCTTAATCTAATATTCAGGCTTAATAAATCATTTTTGTTTCTTTTCCTTTCTTTTAAGAAACTGAAATTACAAGTTGGCTTATAACTATGTTCGTCGCAAACTGAAGTGCTTTAAGATATAATTGTAAACATCATATGCGCCCGCATGCACGCACGCACGCACCGATGGACGCATGAATGGACCTTTTCCTAAGCGTGTTTTCTATTTCATTTTGGATATCCCAACAATATTTCCGTTAAATCTATATATATATATATATATATATATATATATATATATATATTTGTAATACAATTGTCTTATCATTTTAATATCTGATACGGAAAGTGAATAGTTTTATCCCACTATGTAGCTTTGGTCCACTATTTTCGTACATCTTATTTCTTTGGTGTACCTAGTGCACAATAAACTGAAACCTGACTTTCAAGAGTTTATTTTGACAGATATTATGACGTCACAAGCATTTGCTTCAACTCAGTGACGAGCTTTCGTGATAATCAAATATATTTAAATGCGTTTCTCGGCGAATTTAAGCAGTTATGTCAATATACAAAGTTTCTTGCTCTTGTAAACAAACATTTTTGGAGTATGAAGTGAATGTTTATCATTCAAAATGTAACATCTAACATTATTTAGTGGGTTTACTTATTTCTACGTTTTAATTACGTACCTCAGGGACTTTAAAACATAATTAATGTAAATAACAATTGTGTTTATTCGTTACGTGTAATTATTAAACACATAGTAAAGCTAATGAAAACCTAACCGACCTTTTCAAGATATGAACTTCCATTAACGTTTGCGTTTGTAGATTTTGTTTTACAAAATAACGCAAATGTGTAGTGTACCAGATTATATTTCCAATTATATTTCATACAAACAAGGACACATTAGACCCTTTTCGTTTCCCTCTGACAAAGAAAGACGAGCACAATATATTTGCGCTACATGCAGAGTTGGTTTTGTGTCTGTAATTTGCTTGAGTATGCAACATTTTTATGAAAGTAATATCATTGGAGCAGGCTCTGAAAATATATCAGAAGGTAAAATCAGCATAGGGGTGTCGTTGAAGAATCACCCTTCTCCGAGGAGAAGTAGCCTTCGCCGTTCTGCCATTCTGGGTCTCGGTCCCTTACTGACGTTATGATGGATTTGTAATAATAGACGGGTAGTGATGGTTTCTTGTTTATGAAGTATCACATGTTGTAGGATGAAAGACAGGATATGTTGTTAATTATAGGAGACCATTGAGGTTATGATGGGCCTATGGTGAGTCTGGAACACTTGTAATAATGTTAAAATTTGCGAGACAAAAACGCATCATTGTTCAGGAACGCCTACTCTACTATAGTGCCAAAGATGTTATACGAGCATTATAATCTCTTTGACAATCGATTACCTAGTAAATGGCACAGTCCGATGTTCAATTTTTCTTTAGTTATCTGAAGAACAAGAAACATAAATCACTTCCTCGCAAATATTGGTAACAATTTTTGAACTGCACCATTTTTAAAACATAAATATTCTTTGTCATAAATAAGAGATGACTTTTGTGGCAGCAAACTAAGATTAGCAATTCGAGCTTTCTCAAATTTCTTCAGGTATACAACTTTTGTCCCCTAAATCACTCATTTTGACATACAGTTTACCATTTGTTCTTTTTGCATTAACAAAGTTAAGATTCTTCGCTATTCAAAGCCTTCAATATAATTGTATACCTAGTAGAAACATTGATTCTAAATTCTTTTGCAAAACAATTTTGAATAGCTTTATAATTCACAGTTCAAGTCTTTTTTTCCTTGGGTAATGGATAAAATTACGCATTGGACTACCGAGATTTCTGTATCATGCTCTTGAAATTTAAGCCCTAGATGCTGACGCCTCGGCCTTCAGTTTTTTTTTTTTTTTTTTTTTTTCACTGGCTAATAAACAATTCCAATAAAGGAAATAAATTGTTCTTTCACACCGGCCGAGTGTAGGCTAAAGTATGGAAAGATAGAGTCAGACTGAAAAATTCCAATAAATATCAAACGACAGGAAACACAGCTATTTCAACGAAATTTTTAGAACTAAAATTGAGGAAATCTGTGTTGATTTTAGACATAAGGGGTGCGTGTTGTTTGGATACAATGGCAGTAGTGAGAAAGATCTCTCATATTTTGGACAACATATTTGGAAATAATAAACAAAACTCTGTGAGGAAATCCGCAAAATAATCATTTTCAGCATAGCAATTCTCCTACAGTCTGCCATATAAATTCAGCCTGGGTTTACATATATCATTCAAGGATTTTTTTATTGTTCTTGAAGTGCATATTTCAAGTGAATGTTACATATTTTTACAGTGTTGTGCTCTTGTTTTATAGACCTATGTTATTTCTGTAAATAGTTATATTAATATAACATTACGAAAACAAATGCGAGTTACTTTAGCTACATAGCTATGAGCACTCCCCTCGTGACGTCACAAGTCCTTGTGTGGAGCATTCCCTACGCTGTTGCTCTTTGTTACTCAGATGCCCAGAAACTAAAACAGCAAATACTTTCATTTAGAAATTTCTTTTCTATAAACCTCGAGTTGTATAATGTAAGTACACATCTGTTCAGAACAACGTGTTGCTCTGTTTAGCGGGTTATTTTATTTGTTTTCTTTCCACAGATAACCCATAACCTCACTATCTCTCTTAAGTGTTTGTGAAATTGCTCTTCAGTAAATGGAGTTATTTTTCATTCTCACTTATCGTAGAAATGAATGATTATAGTGGCGTAATACTTCACCTTTAACCTCCGCCAACAGAAATATTTCAATGGCTCAGCGAGGTGAATGGTCACATCCAGAAGCAGATATAAAATTATAGGCAGATTAAATCTCAAAAATTGGCAAAAATAGTATCTTAGCTTACGTTGTTGTATTAACTGGAATTTGTCTTCTACTTTAATTTGTATTTAATAACTGTAATCACATTTCGTGCTCTGAGTTTTGTATCATTTTACGGAGAGAATCACAAATCCCATATACTTAGAAGCAGAGAGGTAAATTTTGACCCAATGTTTGCAGTTTTACTTTACGATTTGGTAACACTGCCAAACATAGCAGCTTCCGTATATCAGCTGTTTGGAGCGCTAGGAGGCTTGAGTGCTTGCGAACGAATTCGGGAGGTGTAGATTCATAAAACCATTTTTGCGAATGAATCTATGTAGGACTATGCAAAGCACTTACGATTAGAGTTTCTTGGTTCCTCTATGAATTCAAAGTTATCTTATTCTTTGCCTGTGCGCTTTCTTTCTCTCGCCTGTCCACGTTCCAGTCTTTTTCTTCGGTTTTTCCTCTTGGTCAACTTGCCAATGCACCTTCATTCTAAAGACGCCCCTGTCTAGGATATCGTCTTGAGTGATTCCTGCCAATTTTAAATCTTTTTTCATCACCAATATGTTTCATAGTGTCTTAAAAAAACTTAATCACTGGCGCGACAGCCCTAAGAGGGCCAAGGCCTACCAACCCGACTGCCGGCCTCACGCCCACTTACGCACGGCAGAGGTGGACGATCATCCAACCGATACAGGGAGGAGATGTGGTCAGTATCTTAGCATCCCCCAGCAGGAATGTTGGTTTCCGTACCTAGCGTAAGCTCCTCACTTTCCTCAAGATGCTGAGTGGGCACCGGTCCTATACCCGGGACTTAAAATCCGCACCCCATGGGTGGAATCGAATCCGGGCCACTACGCCACGGCGCAGGACTTTCATTGTGTCTACTTCTGCTTTACTTCTGTTTTCCTAAAATTCCATAATTTTTTAAGCCTATTTGAAGTTAATCGTTTAATATGACCTTTGTCTCATAATATCACTGTGGATGTATGTATATTTTTAATTTATTTTTACTTCTAATCTGTATTCTTTACCTATCAATTTTGAACCTAAAATTTTTCTAATAATTTTAAGCTCCTCTTTTTCTATATTTTCGATATCTGCTTTTCTATTCAGAATTAATATTTCTGCTCCATAGTGGCGCTCTGATTTAATTACAGTGTTATATTGTCTTAATGTTATATATTTAGACATGCATTTTTCACTATATTTGTTTTTGAGTAAGCCGATGTGCCGTTGCAACTTTTTGACATCTCTTTTGTTTGCTTTAGCTTCTATATTCCATTTATCTGAACCTTTCCACGTGATCGTTTAATTTTTCATATTTGGTTTCCATGTATTTTGGTGCTTGTTTGTTGCACGAAATATATTCTGCTTTTTCGAACGATATCTGAAGAACAACTTTATCTACAGTTTCTTTTAATAATTCAATATATTACTATTATTATTGTTATTATTATTATTATTATCTTCATCATTATTTAACGTCCTCCAACGTAGGTCATATTGGACGATGAATGAAATGGGTGAAATGATGCTCAAATAAGCCTAGAGTTCCTACAGCACATCCTTTTTTCTGTATGAGGGAAAACTAAAAAAAAAAAAGCCTTATCCATACAACTCTCTAAGGGAGAGATTCGAACTTGGGACCTCTTGAATGTGAGACAGACACGCTACTCCCACACCACAGAGATGGGCAAAACCTGTTACAAACCTCTACATGACGTAGTAAGCGATGATCACGTTCTGTCGTATTCCTGTGATGGGAATGTCGTTGAATTAGAGGACATGCTAGTAAGAATTTATGCCCCGAGTGTTGGAATGACTAGTTAGCCGTAGATAATGGAAGGGACGGCCGTGTACAAATTGGGATTCCCCCGAGAATGCCCCATATTTAACAGTTTGAACTTTAACCCTCGTGTTCCAATTGTTCAGCGACCCTCGTAGGCTTACAAACTTTTTGATGAGGTTAACTGTATCGCAGACTTCACGCTTGCATTACTCGTATGCTCTAAAAACAAAAGCTAAATACACGGTTCATAACTTTGTTAATCCGGCCTACTTGGGAAACATTTCTTAACACGTTGTTTACTGCTTTGTGTTTTGAAAAACTGCAGAAACTCTCTACAGCGTAAACATACGGCTGACTACATCTATAGCAATTGAAGAAGATAGGATTTTTTGTCCTTTTTCACCTTTTTAGTTACATTTTTATTTAAATGTCATTTTGAGCGGAATAATAATAGAGAATATTGAAATTCTGGTATAAATGTATTAAAGGGCAAAAAGTGGAATTAATTAATCTGTTTATGAAGCAACAGAATACAAACATTTGGTGGTCGGAATTTTAAATAACGGTTTCGAAGAAAGGTATGGGAGATTTATGGAGAGTAGAGGAGTCAAATCATAGTGGCTTTTGGGAGGAAGTGAGAAACAGAGTACAAGGCATAGATAAGTAGAAGATATCGGAAAGTATAGAAGAAAAGAAAACTTTGAAATTTTATAAGCAATTAAAGACAGAATGGAGTAGGGAAAAATATATAGAACAATGCGACAAAACTGGAAGAGAAGGCATAGCATGGATGAGAGTAGGAATAATATATCTAAAAGGATTGAGAAGTAACGATGTAGGGACATGCGAATTTTGTGGAGATGAAGAAAGCACTGTTCATTACCTGGTACAATGTAGGGAGTTAACAAATTGGAGGAGAAACATATAGGATAAGAAATGGGACAGCGTGAGCAAAGAGTCAGTGGCATTACGCATGTTAACGGGGATGGGAGAAAAGAAAAATATATGTATAAAAAATTATTATATAGGTTAAGAGAAAAGTGGACCAGGGGACCTGAATTCGCGAGTAAATCTCAGGGTCAACAATTTCATGTATTTGTACAGGATGCATAATAAGTACATGTACGATTTGAAAGTCATTGTAGCGATACCGTAGCTAAAAATGTACAAATAAATAAATCTAAATCTTAAAGGTCCTTTTTTAGAATTTTTATCTGTCCTTTCTTTTCTTTTTAGGTACCTCTTTATTTTAAGATTTTTTTTAGAATTTTTATTTTTCTTTTTTTCTTTATACCTACTTTTTATTTAAAGATCCTTTTTTAGAATTTGCATTAACCCTTTTTTCTTTTTAACTACTTTTTATTTAAATGTCCTTCTTTAAAATTTGTGTTTGTCCATTTTTGCCTTTTTATCTAATTATTTATTAAAGGTCCTTTTTTAGAATTTTTATTTGACCTTTTTTCCCGTTTAGCTACGTTTTTATATAAATTTCCTTTTTTAGAATTTTTATTTGTCCTTTTTTATTTTTAGATACTTTTTATTAAAGGTCCTTTTTAGAATTTTTATTTGTACTTTTTTCTTTTAGATACTTTTTTATTGAAGGTCCTTTTCTAGAATTTTTATTTGTCCCTTTTTTGCATTTTAGATGCATTTTTATTTGAAGTTCCTTTTTTAGAACTTTATTTGTCCTTTCTTGCCTTTTTTCTAATGTTTTATTAAAGGTTCTTGTTTAAAATGTTTATTTGTCCTTAATGCCTTTTTAGCTACATTTTTATTTAAAGGTCCTTTTTAGAATTTTTATATGTCCTTTTTGCCTTCTTATCTATTTCTTTATTTAAAGGTCCTTTTTTAGAATTTTATTTGTCCTTTTTTTGCCTGTTTAGCTACATTTAAAGACCCTTTTTTATAATTTGTTTCGTCCTTTTTTCTTTTTGGATACTTTTTATTAAAGGTCGTTTTTCAGAATTTTTATTTGTCCTTTTTTGCCTTTTTAGCAACATTTTTATTTAAAGGTTTTTTTTTTTTTAGCTACTTGTTTATTTATAGGTCAATTTTGTAGCATTTTGTTTCACTTAACAGGCTTTTTTTTTACTTTGATTTCTTTTGTAGGTATTTTCTGATCAGTAGAGTCTAGCGTAAAGTATAATTTGTTTTAACTGATACATAATCCTAGGACTGGCAAAAGTAGATAACAGGTGGGAGGAACCTTTCTACTGTATTCAAGTGATTAGCGCCATTACAGAGCCTAGTAAACCCTCTCTAAATATCCGGTTGTTTTTCTCCACTGGTTTCAAGTTTGCGCCAATAGCATCCGCTGAAGTGGAGAGAAGTTCTTCAAAGTTTTCACAATGTGCTGTAAATTTGAATAGTGGGTACCTAAATGAATAGTGTGGGTACCTAAATGTTCAATTTAGATTCCAATATTTTTAGAATAATGACGTGAAGTATATAATGTATCTTAGGCTAATAAAGAATTTTGAACTCAATTCACAGTTTTTGTATTGTATCTGCGTTATTGTCGGCTCTTTAATGGTTCCAGAGCTGTATTATTATTCCCCAGCCTTGGGTGTATAATGGTTATACATACCACAAGGGTAAATACACATTTGATAATTACATTTAAGTAATGATTGAGTACGAATATTATGTTTTTCCATTCTAAAACAATGATTTTCTCTTGGAAATGTAGGGCATGACCATTGCGTTTAGTGTAAGTGCTCTGTCAGCACTACTGATACCTACATTTTTACATAGAGAATCGTTGTTATCAGCTAGACAAGTAATAGCTGTAGTAACAGCGCAGATATTTGCGTGCTCGATTGTCAACCTGGTTTCCCGCAAACAGAACGCATGCTACAGAGGTGTACGCATCGAATGCTTTAATACAGTATGGGCAAGTGACTCGTTATTGATTTTGCTAATTGCACAACCATAAACATAAATACCATAAGGCTATATGTGAAAAAGTTTACTTCTATGACCGCTAAAAGTCGTGAATTTTGTATTACATATTAAGAACTAGCCTTTGCTGTTCGGTAATAAACATATTAGGAACTCCTATACCAAGGATTTAGTACGGTGTCACACGATCGATAAGAAGGCCAACATTTTTGGATAAATGACACGTTCCAACAACGGGCAAGTTACTGTCATCTCCAATTATATGGGCGGTCGTGAGGGGAACAACTGTACGTATGACGTCAGCTGTGTATCAGTTTCACTTAAAAGCCCAAAGTCTTAAATAATTTCAGTTCATGCCGGATATTTCTGGTACCCGATTCTGGAATACACTAACTGGAACTGCCTGAATATACAGCAAAACTTAAATTATAGAACAGCCGTAATGCAAATTCTCCTGCAGCATAACTTACCACGGCGTGCATCGCTTTTCATTTACTTTTTTATTTGGATAGCTTTAAAAACTTAAAGCATTTTTATGGTGCATTTTTATTTTTAATCTCTCTATTCAGAATACAAAGGCTTAGAATAAAATTATACCGCGAGGTTTCTTTTATTTCACTGTTATAAGGTGTGCACTCATATGTGTATTTCATGGGTCAGAGGACACGTGGAGATTGTCGGAAATGAACGTGCAGATGAGCTTGCGAAGAGAGCTGCGACTTCACATCGTCATTTATTTTACACTTTATGTCCTATTTCATGTGTGAGGCAAATATTGAAGGAAATATCGTCCACGACTGGAATGAATACTGGTTAAAAAGTGATTGTGGTGCTTTGACTAAAGTTTATATTTCCCAATGGTTTCTGATGAGACATAAATGTAAACTCGTTAATCCTAATTATGTTCTCACTCAATTTTTGATTGTTCATGACAAATTGTCTGCTTACTTATTTCGATTCAAAATTAAATCCACCTCTGATTGTGTTTGTGGGAATTATCTTCAACATGTTCAGCACATTTTATTTTATTGTCCCATTTTCTGTTTTGAAAGATATGAACTTCAATTATTGATTCTATCCTTAGGTTACACTTTTTCAAAACCACTTTACACATATTTTGATTAATTACAAAACTTATCAGTACTATATGGCATTCTTGAACAAAATATTTCTTAAACTGAATGATTAATTTTGATGTTTACTCTTTGTTATCTTGATAATATTGTACTGTATTTGGTTATGTCTTATAATTTTTTACATACATTTTATAATTTGTAAACTATATTTCTAATATACCTTTGGATATAATAATAATAATAATAATAATAATAATAATAATAATAATAATAATAATAATAATAATAATAATAATAATAATAATAATAATAATAATAATAATAATAATAATAATAATAATAATAATAATAATAATAATAATAATAATAATAATAATAATAATAATAATAATAATAATAATAATAATAATAATAATAATAATAATAATAATAATAATAATAATAATAATAATAATAATAATAATAATAATAATAATAATAATAATAATAATAATAATAATAATAATAATAATAATAATAATAATAATAATAATAATAATAATAATAATAATAATAATAATTAATAATAATAATAATAATAATAATAATAATAATAATAATAATAATAATAATAATAATAATAATAATAATAATAATAATAATAATAATAATAGTAATAGTAATAGTAATAGTAATAGTAATAATAATAATAATAATAATAATAATAATAATAATAATAATAATAATAATAATAATAATAATAATAATAATAATAATAATAATAATAATAATAATAATAATAATAATAATAATAATAATAATAATAATAATAATAATAATAATAATAATAATAATAATAATAATAATAATAATAATAATAATAATAATAATAATAATAATAATAATAATAATAATAATAATAATAATAATAATAATAATAATAATAATAATAATAATAATAATAATAATAATAATAATAATAATAATAATAATAATAATAATAATAATAATAATAATAATAATAATAATAATAATAATAATAATAATAATAATAATAGTAATAATAATAATAATAGTAATAGTAATAATAATAGTAATAGTAATAATAATAATAATAATAATAATAATAATAATAATAATAATAATAATAATAATAATAATAATAATAATAATAATAATAATAATAATAATAATAATAATAATAATAATAATAATAATAATAATAATAATAATAATAATAATAATAATAATAATAATAATAATAATAATAATAATAATAATAATAATAATAATAATAATAATAATAATAATAATAATAATAATAATAATAATAATAATAATAATAATAATAATAATAATAATAATAATAATAATAATAATAATAATAATAATAATAATAATAATAATAATAATAATAATAATAATAATAATAATAATAATAATAATAATAATAAATACTTTTTATTATTTATAGCCTTTTAAAATAACGTTTTTTGCTTAAAATTCGTTCATTTACTTCGCTCCCCTATCAAAATAACCTCAAGCACAACCATAAAAATGATGTGACTTGTTCCTCTGAGTCATTAACTTAAGAGTTAAAACAATATTTCAGCAAGTATATACGCCCTTATGTGTAACTGCATTCCTTGTTCATGTTATGAATGTTTGGAAAGTCAATTTAGCCTTTGACCTTTGTAACGTTATTAGATAGGCGAATTAAAACTTGTATTAGATTAGGCGCAGTGCAGGCAGTTGGCGCTTTGTGTGTACAAGGCTTGATTTGATCGGTCGTTGCCAAGGTAACAACTGGTAGCATGGCGTTACCATGGAGCTCCGTGCTGTGAAAACTGGGGAAGCTGGTATTCTCCCCTTGTTTACCCTCCGCTTTCATTGCAACCGTCTGCATGTTGTGGTAGGTACACACTTCTCAGGTGTAGGCTACCTGTATTTATTCTCTTGTTCACATTTGTTTTATATGCTTCTTTGCGGTGCGGTGCTATTTTACATTTTCTATTCAACTAAAAGTAAATAAATAAATAAATACTTGTAAATAAATAAATGTGACAAAGCTTGGTGATAGCTCGATGGTTACTTTGTCATATTTTATTATAAACCAATCTCCAGAAACGCTTTCTTTATGCATTAGGGTTTTTCATGTATGGTCAATAATAACAATGACGTTCATTTATTTATTTATTTCGTTATCTACACAATAATCACGAGCACTCCCGTACATCGCTTTGTCTTCTTTTATATTCTGATAAACGCCTTCGGTTTAATTTTAAGAAATAATTCTCACTTGAATTGTTCAACTCCATGCAGGAACGTCACGTGATTGAGCCTTCCTTTCCCTCCGTCTACTTATGCTGGGCATGTTGCACTAATCCTGGGGAAGAGTACTACTCACAAGGTGCCAAGCCATTCCCCTACATCCCCTCCTCTTCGTGAACACAAAACGGAAAGCCTGTAGGGAAAACCCGTTCAACCTATTACCTGTGTATGTATGTGTACTAGCAGTGTAGATAAGTAGGGGAAGGACATCTCAGTTCACGCACGGAAAAATGATTCCCAGTTCTGTGGTACTCCAACTCGTTTGGTATACCACATAATTCGAACTCTGGTATCCCTACTCACCCCATATACGAACCCACCTGTGTCCGAAGGCATAAATGGAAAAGGCTGCTGATCACGGAGTCTTCAGTTGGTTTACTTAGAACCATCCCTCTTCCCATTTCGACTCTAGTGCTATACATATGTTCTGGACATGAATTTATAGAAACAAAATACCTCACACGATACACACCTACTACCACAACTTCTCACATCCCTTGAATGTACATGAGGTAGCCCAGTATTTTGTGTTTTGTGGTTGGAAGGGGAATAAATCAGAGAATGATCTCACAAGCACTTTCCTTTTCATGTATTTTTAGAAAACCATCTTAAAATGCAGACTCGTTTGGCAACATAATTTGGACGGGTGAAGTCACAGAATAGAATGCACGCGCTGCTTCCGATGTTATTTTTGCCTACGACTAATATTACAGGAGTAATATTAACTTTGCTAGTGATGTTTTTCTACCGTGTTTTGTTTTCCTTTATTTCTTCAGCGCATTGTTCATGAGACCAAATAAAATGTAAACCTCTTTATTTAAAACTGAAGGAAGCAATAACAGAAATAACTTTAATGTGAAAATCGTATAAGCACATTGTAAATATTAGTCACAAAAATTTAATGAGCTTAAGGAAAATAAATAAAGTAAAATTGCTATATTTATTTAACTCTTTCACTCACTATGTCCATTATAACAATCATAAGTATTTTTTTCCTATCTGTAATTATCTTACTGCTTTTTTCTGCTATATTCTTGTTCTATTGTCCTTCACCAATTCAACATATGTATTTAAGATGTTCTGAATTGCACACAATTATTTTTGTTACAATTTGCATTATAATGTTTCTATAGAAAAGAAGAAAAATCTATGCCATCACACTGATTATTTTACGAGTGCCCTCCCACATCCTTTACCACAGGCACATTTGACTGCGGTTGCCGACATCCGAACTGACGACCTCCGGCTTTGAGTGGATGGCCAGTCCACTTCCTGTCGTCGTAACGACCATAGCTATTCAAGACAGTTGCCTGAAGATGTCCCAGACGGGCTTATCAAAGTCGATTTCAAATTAAAGGAACAACGGCATGAGTATCAAAATAATTCCTGACTGAAAGGGTTAACATTTTTCTCTGATTAGTAGACGAATGCTGGGGTAATTTCCGATCTTCTAAGATTTCCTTTTTCTGTAATTCCATTTCCTTCTTATCCTTTAGGTGTGGCAACGTTTGGGCAGATGGCGCGAGTGGTTGCTCCTGTAGGATACTTCATCGCCTGTTTAGGCAGCTACAACAATGTGACGGGGAATTCCTCTTGTGTTATCAGCCTGCGATCTACAGTCTCCTAGTATATCAGTTCCTCCCAGAAATTGCCCCCTTTGTTGTATAACCTTAACCTTGCATGTAATAATTTTGCATATTAAGTATAGAATGAAGGAAACGATGTTGTCTTAGAAGATCGCGTGTGGCATCGCTAACGTTATTACAAAGAGTGTATATTTGACTGAGTGACCCTGCTGAAAGGAAGAGATCGCGGATGGAGAACGTGACCAGAGAGTTGACACGAGGATTCGTAAACAGTTTTGACAACTGCGATGAGGGAGGCAAAATCCCGAGAATCATCTAGAAGAGCCTAGAGTGACGTTCTTAACAGAAACCGCGTTTTATTTTCCTGCTCGAGTCATTTTTCTCCCTGGGATATGGGGCATATACTAGTAGGTATAAATGTAATAGGATGAAATGTCATACTAAAACGTGGAAGCGTATGAAAAGGCGAACTGAGGTTCTATTTCCATTAGCAGGTAAGTGCGTTTTATACTATATTTTGGACGATAGTGACTTAAGTATATAGACAGTTTATTTATTCACATTTGTTTCAATACTACGTAACTCAGACCATTTCACGTGCTTCCTTTATATATTATATACTATTCACACGAAAAATAATTCTCCTACTCTTGCTCATTCTTTACCTTATTTATTTCCTAGAAAATTACTGCATAAAACATAATAAAACAACAATAAATGAAAAAATCTCAAACCAAAATGGATAATTCCTCATTTTTAGTGTACTACCATACAAATTAATAAAAAGGTCTAATGTTATTAAACAGTAATGAAGAAAATTAGTATTTATCACAACAAAACCAAAAAATATTATATTAATTTTAAGATATAAAAACTAATTTTAATTTATAAGTTCTTTAGTAATTGCCAATCAAATGTGAAAGAGGAGAAGGTATATTGGGCTAGAATAATACTTATAGAGTCAAACTGAAAAATTCAATGTCATGGCCGGGGTTTGAACCACAGATCTCCTGGTTTCCGTCCAGTCGCTCTTAACCATTGAGCTAGCATGGCCAACGTGCCGTCATGCCATTAAATTCTCCAATTGACTCGTATATTTCCTCGGTAAACCACTAGGGGCTCTCGTATTCGAGATACACCGTTTGTGGCGACTTACTATTGTTAAGTACTTAAGTCCCAGGCTTCATCATTAAACTCTTGTTATTTAATTTCCATCAATTAACTTAAATAATTCCCAGTTTTATTTACAAATAAAACAAAAAGTACAGATAGCTAAACAGTATGAAGTACGAGATATACGGACCTTTAAACTGTGGCATCTTAGACAGGAACTTCCACTTTAAGACTCTCTGTATATTATTTAATTATGTTCAATTCCAATATTAAAGTTTTACAGATATTCTCATTTTTATTTCGCGAATTTTTGTTATTGTTTGTAGATAAAAATATGTCCACAACTTTTAAAACCAGGGATACTTTTTATATTCTTGGAAGTCATTCTAAACATAAAAAAGACGCGCTTGCATAAATAGCTATAAAACATATAAAGCACACATAAATATTTCGTTATGAAATTTTGTACTGATAAATCGTAAGTGGCTCCTATTTTAGTTTCTCGTGCTAAGAGTCCGTGGTTCGATTCCTGGCACTAAGATTGTGGTTTAAGTCGGCCCTATCAAAATGTTCATTCTCGACTAGGCCAACGAGGCTCAAGTGCACGCTAAAAGTTGTAGATCCTCTCGTTCCATCGCCATTCTCAAAAACATCCTGATGTTGGAGTAAAACTAGACACCGTCCTCTGAGTGCTACAGAGCACTCACGAGCAGCTTCTGTGGCTTTGCCAAATAACAGGTATCCAAAATGCTCTTTGTTGTCGACTTGACACCACGTTTTATTGACCTGAAAAGAGCTAGACGTATATAAGTACACAAAAACTTAACAGACTAACGAATTACCAGATATATCAGTAAAGTGGTTTGAAAGTGTCTATGATGATATAGTAGAATCAAAAATGACATGTGGTACGGAATTGTGGGAGGGGAGGGGCTAACGAGATAAGAAAGCATGTTCAACACACATACGAACATTTTGTAAACAGGTACTAGGTTCGAATAAGTTAATGCCAAATGAAGTAGCCAGGGTGGAACTTGGAAGACCCTACAGAAGTGGGGTAGTTATAGAAAGATCCTTAAAATATTGATACAGCTATATAAAAAGGATAGTGATAATATAATAAAGATCTGTTTGGAACAGCAGAGAACTCAACATGTAAGGATAGCTAGTGATGAGAGCTAGAGAAAATCTTGGATAGAATTTAGGATCTCTAGCAGTCGGGAAAAAGGAATGTAAGGGCTTTTTGGACAAGCATTAAGAACAGGGTAACGGGGTTGCAGGTTACATTGAGAAACACGTGACATGGGGAAACTTGAAAAGTAAGAAGTCACTAAATGTATACCTGAAAATGACACATTGACCTATGTGACAAATATGAGTTTAACTTAGTTAAGGGCACGAACCAAAGGAGTGGAAATAAAATAAGCACAGAGTATTACGTAGTGGAATGTAAAGAAATAGAAAACTGGAGGAAATTAATATAGGATAAGAACTGGGTTAATAAAGGGGCTTAAGTTGCAACCATAATAATGCTTACGTTGAAAGGAGAGAAAAGAATAAGGGAGGTGCGGAAATACGCAGAAAAAGTAAAAGAAAGATGGATGAGAAAGGTAAGAAAGTTAAGAGGTAGGAGAATGGATGACACAACGGAATGTTAGGTCAACGTCGAATAAGGGCTAGAATAAAGTTAAACGACCAGGGAGCCAGTAGCCCTACTAGTCCGTAAAATAAGCAGATAGCAAATTTTTACTTAGAAAAGAATTGGAATATTGCAGTTAGAACAGTAATTAAATTGTATGTTTAAGTACAAATTAACTAAACAGACTTTCTAACACAGCACATAATTCTCATCGAATAACATAAGACAGCACCTAAACTTTTTACTTAGCAAGGAGGACTTTCTTTCAAAAAAGGCCAAGCCATAAGCATTTGCAAGTATTGAGTATCTTTTAGCAGATTGGTGTTCGAAGCGTTTAGCTATATCTTCAGCAACGTCCACAGTCGAGGTTATCGATTAAAACCTAACTATGGCGTAACTATCTTGCATTGTCTCTGTCTGGTTATTATCAGTATTCCTTTTGTCGATACAGCCCCATTCTCTCTCCCTCTTCTTTATTCTGCCTCAGAATGCTGAGTTCTCAGTTTATAATTACATACCACGAGCAATTTCCATTTATATTGTAAATGTCAAGATGGTCTGCAAGGCCTGGGGCACTTCATAATGCTCCACCAGAACAATGCCAGGTCGCCTCAGGGTAAATGAGTAAGACTTCAGTTCACGAAGTACCAGGTTCGAATATCTGAGATGGTTTTGATTAAAGGGAGAGCTGAAATTGAAGATAAATTTTCGATACTGTTGTCGAACTTGCATAGTTTGGTAATAGATTGCTTTCTATTGTTGTTTATTTATTTATTTTTGTTCATGGTATAACTTAAAGAGGGCGCGTTTCTGTTCGAAGAGGCCTTGAAACTAGTCATACGCCTTTTCAATCATGATGGACAATTCACTAAGTATCTTCATATTTAAAAATGGAATGCAATATTATGTCTGCCTCCTGCACACTGATTCGTTTTCCAAGGCATTCTGGAACTTTCTGAATATTTAGTATTGAGTTTGTCAAATCAAGGAGCTCACTAGGTTCAGTTGTTTTGTGTTGGATGGATGTTCTTGCTAGTATTTTATTTGTACTTCCATATCTTACAATCTTAATTACAAGGTTTACAATTCTAATCTAGGTATAAATTTGTCAACTTCTTATATTACGGGCTGATAGTGGTGTTGGCTCCCTGGCCATTAACCTCCTCTAGCCCTTATACGACCTTGACCTAATGTTCTGATTGTGTCTTCCATTTCTCTACCTCCTATTTCCTCGTCCTTCTCAACCATTTCTCATTGACTTTGTCACCAAATTTCCCCACCTCCCTTAATCTTTTCTCTCTTTTCAACGTAAGCATTTTTATTGTTACTACGTAAGCCCCTTTATTATCCCAGTTCTTATCCCATATTAATTTCCTCCAGTTTTCAATTTCTTTACACTCCACTACATAATGTTCTAAACTATTTTCTTTTCTCATAGAATGCACTCCTTTGGTGAACCCCCTCTCAATATGACTCCTGTCCTTCACCAAGCTAAACCCTCCCTCTCATATCTATCATATATATATATATATATATATATATATATATATATATATATATATATATGTTTCCCTTCCCCATTCTGTCTTTATTTTCAGTATACATTTAGTGATTTCTTAGTTATCAGATTTTCCCAAGTCACTTGTCTGTCAATGTCCTCTATCCTATTCTTAATGATTGTCCAAAAACCTTTTACATTTCTTTCACTCTCTTGCCAGCCTATTTTGACCAGCGTTCTCTCTAGGTCTGCCCACCAGTTGTTCTCACATGTAAAATTGTTCTGATGTTCTAGATAGACCTTTAATGTATTATCATCATCCTTTTTGATACAGCTATACTAATATTTTAAACATGTTTCTATAATTACCCCACTCCTGCAAGATCTTCCAAGTTCCAGTCCAGCTACTCCATTTGGCGTTGACTTATTCAAACCCAGTATCTCTTTACAGAACTTTTCATATGTATATTCAACATGATTTCTTATCTCATTGGCCCCCCACAACTCCACACCATATGTCATTTTGGATTCTACTATTACTTCATGGATTCTTTCATGCCACTGTACTGACATATCTGGTAATTTATATATACAGCTCCTTACCCCAGACATCGCTATCTTCCCTTTCACTCTTATCTTTCTCCCATGTGCTCCCCAGCCTCCATTACAGCACAGTCTCATACCTAAATGGTCAAACTCCTTTACCACTTCCACTTTTTGGTCATTTAGATACCACTTTTCATCTTTTCTTAACTTATCACCCTTCTTAAACACTACTATTTTTGACTTGCTTATATTGATTCTTATCCCCCATTCTTTACAGTAGCTGCTAATTTAGAAGCTCACTAAACTCAGCTCTGCCTGTTATGCTATCCAAGCAATGGTTAATGTGAGTTCTATTGATATACTTAAATTAGTGTATTATGTATACTTCAAGTCTATCATGAAATACGGAATATTACTTTGGGGTAACTCAGTAGAAAGTAAAAAATATATATTTCTTATTCAAAAGAAGGTTATAGGAATCATTACTAACACATATGGCAGACGCTTTTGCAAAGATCTTTTTTATAATATTGAAGACATTAACCTTTCCTTACATGTATATATTCTCGATCCTAAAGTTTTATGTATGCAATCGAGCCTCATTTATATAAAAATAATGTAATTCATAGAATATACATTAGACAAAAGTGTAATATCCATTATCCCAGTGATAAACTTCCACAAAGGTGTCCATTATGAAACCATAAAAATATTTGGCGGTTTTCGTAATTATCTTAAAGGAAAAATTGATAATTTCGGTGCTTTTAAAAATGTTGCTAGAGAGTACATATGCTAAAAATCATTTTATTCTGTACAAGATTATCTGAATGACAAATTATCCTGATAATGCTTATGTAGCTCTATAAGTAGAATCTAACTGTACCAATGACAAATCATTGCCAATAAATCTTTGATGCCTATTCAAAAGTTATTTTAATATATATGTAATGAAGAACTGACAATAAATGGTGTCCATCGCAAAAAGGTTGAGACGTACTGGCAATTTCAAAAACCATTTACAGCTCACAAATGTAATAATATTTTAGCTGCTTCAAAAAAACAGTACTTTAATTAAAATACTCTGAGCGAAGCCAGATCACCTCTTGGCGGATAGCCGGCGTAAGAATGGTTAAAAAGACATACAGAGATGGCGTCTCCGAGAGTATCTAGAAGGCTAATCAAAACCTCGACGAAGCATTGGAGACCTTGAACTTCCTTTGACGGCGTTACTTCTCGAGTTTAAAGAGGAGCGTACTGTTAATTGGACAGTTCTGTGTGATGAGCATCAGTGAGCAATAAGGGAAAAAAGAGAAGTCCCTGTTCGACGTACTATTGAAAAGAGAGATGACTACCTCCTACGTGTTTATTGCAATTATACCTGCAAGAAAAAACTAATGAGTGAACGGTAGAAGTGGACTAACTCACAATATGATTTATTTGGTCTGGCCATGGAAAGTTTTAATATGCAAGCCCTATTAAAATTAATATATATTTAATTTGCTATATAAAACAAACCAGCCTTTTATAAAAATTAAGTATTTAAAGCTTTAAAACAATGTGCTTACGTATTTCGTAAACCTCGCGCTCTCAAAACTATTATAACAAAGAGTAAAGGTGCAAGTTCATTGCGTGGGGATGGTCTGCACCGGATAGTCCGAGCGTAAACAGATAAGAAGCGCGTTTGCCCAAGCGTAAACACTGATTGTACTTACTTCACGATAACGACAATCTTCTAAAAGTTCGGCCTTTTGGAACGTTCTGAATTGTGTTGAAAATTCCAATAGCTGTACAAGCAAGGGCTCTTACGAGCGAGTGAGATAGGAGTGCGTTTCTAGTGCAACGAAAAGTCTTATTCTTAGAGGGAATTATAATTACTGTGACGACTTGTAATAATTGCTGTTATTTGAAGGGATTGAGACATCTTATGTTTGACTCCTGAACGAGTGAACCGTCCGGAAGAGAGGCTGCGTCGTGCGATCTCATTATAACACGAAGAAAGTGAAGTGACTGGCAACTAGAACTAGTTCATGATGTAACGTTCACGGAAGCGCCAACAGCAGATATAATGTTTCGGCTTGGCACTGACATCTGAGTTAACATTAAGTTCAACTTAATCCAGCGAACGTCACTAGAGGGGGGGGGGGGTTGCTCAGGAAGGAGGTGTTCCCTAGAAAGGTGTGGGTTACAGTGAAGGATTTGCTTAACTTAAAAGTATGTCATGTAGTGTTGGGATAGAGAGTGTTTATTCTACAGAAACTAAAAGTTACTACGCTACATACAACCAATAAAAATTCTTTATAGAAGGACAGCTGTGGCCTTTACCTTGGCTAAGGTTCCTGGCTTTAGAAGTTCCATCACTGGAGATTGTAGTTGTGGCCGTCAAAGGAACAGGCGACGCAGATACGAGTAGTGCTTGCGTAAGTGTTCCCGCCTGAGCCAAAACCAGAGGGTTTAAATATTAAATCTCTGCCGAAGCAGCAACTGAGTCAATGCTTCGTCAACTTATGTCAGCAAGGCTTTCGATCTCCGCCTGACAGCCAAGCATGACTTGTAAACTACGTGACCGGATGTCGCGTGTATCGATGTTATTCCTACATCTTCCAAATATATATTTTTTTTTTTTTTTACAAATTTTCTCCTTTTAAAAATGTACAAAATATTATCACAATATCATGAATTAAGTGAATCCTGAGCAACACTGAACTAAATCACTAAGTGCCAACGAAAAATGCTGTAGCGAATATTTAAAAACTAGAAGAAATCTCAATATTAGAAGAAAGCATAGTTCACAAAACTGAATATCACTACCTGTAAATATCAGTACAGGCAGTTTGAATTTCAATATAGTAACTTGTCCAAGCAAATATATTCCTTGTTAAGAAATAGGAATACTTCAAAACTAACTGAATATTGCACGATTCATTCTGGATAGAACTAATTCTGATATATTCCTCATTTTTATAAACACTGTATTATAGATCACATTTGCTCTTTATCCCTCTTCTTATTCATAGTAGTTCAGAATTTATAGCATTTAGAAGTTACAAAACAAGTTTGAAAGACCTTATGCATGTACCTGGAAAGCGTATACTTCGACACTGATGAGCTGATCTCCATAAAGAAATGTAGTTCCTCTGTTATATTCGAGAAATGTGGAAACTTTGTCTGATAATCTGAACTTAATAAGGCACCAATAAAGACTCATTTGAGATCAAAAAAGATCGACCTATACAATGCTGGATAAAAGCATTCGATGGTAACGTAAAATAGAATGCCTTAATACCCAATCGGGCCTGAATGGATATCCTCTGCGGCCCTTCTCAAATATTCAGGTCGAATGCGAGTTTTCTCCATAAGTCCTGCTTTAAATTCTGCACAAGTCGTTTGTTATTGGCTACGAGAATTGTGAAGGGAATCCCATTTTATTTCTGCCTGTTGCGCTGCAGCTGTGATCTTTTTTACCATCGATGCGGAGTTTCGTCCATGTGTATTCATTTGTGGGGGAAAGTTCATTGGGCTAAGGATATAAAAGTTGATATTTACTGCATTTATTCGCTCTGAAATGAAACCGCATTATAGATACTATGTCATTTTGGAAGATGTAAATATTGTTAAAGAATGTTTTCATATTCAAAGGAGAAATGGTGGGTCTTGGGTACATAAAATGAATGACGTGCTTAAGCAGATAGGTATGGATCATTCTTGGATAAATGCAGAGTATGGGTATAAAGGCTTCTGGAAAGAAGTTAAGATTAAAGGATATTGACAGACAAGACATTTTTGCCAATACAAGAGACAAAAGCTCACTGAGGTTATATAGAGAAATAAAAGCATCCTGGGGGAGGGAAGGATATATAGATATATGTAGTAAGTTAGGGCGAGAAGGTTTTGCTTGGGCGAGAACAGGGGTGAGAAACTTGAAAGGTATAGGCCAAGAGAGGGAGCTAGATAAATGTCAATTGTGTGGAGAAGAGAATGCAGATTTCCATTGTATATTATATTGTAGTCAAAGATATGGAGAGAACAGGCTTGGCTACGTAAATGGTACAGTTTGGGGGGCGAAGTAGTAATTAGAAAACAAAATTGTCAGTAAAAAGGGAAAAGAACAGGAGAAATATAGGGAATTATTTAGAGAGCGGTAAAGAGAGATGCCTAAGAACAATTAAGATAAAAATGTAAAATAGGATAGGTGGAATGTAAAAGTGTAAAAAGGGGTAAAGGGCCTCCAATACACAAAAACCTAGGGTTAGGTGTATGGGAACCGAATTATTATTCAATGGCAAGCAACATTGTAGAATTTTCAGGATTAGGAATATACGGCGTTTTCCAGTATGGATTTTATAATTGTAATTTTGATTTTGTATTTCCATTTGATGTTGTAAAAGGAAAGATGAGACATTAATTACAAATTACTGTCTCATAAGTAATGTTTTAAAGAAAAAAGGGATATTGGAAATGTGTTCTGACAAGCAATTAATTTTCAAAAGACAGACCATTAGATTCTATGGTTTTGAACCATCGTTCAGCGACGTTTTCTATCCCACGATGCTACCAGTCTCTGGTTTTGATCAAAAGAATTCGGTGACACCCACTTGCAATGCTTCAATGTTGTCAAAATTTCTTCCACATAGAAAGTGGGCCATGGTTCGGAAAATATGATAATCTGATGGTGCGAGATCAGGGCTGTATGCTGGGTGTGGTAGCAGTTCGACTCCTCCCAACTCCTGATTTTTTCCGTGGTTGTTCGCGCAGTATGAGGTGTTGCATTTTCCTGTTGCAATAGAACTCTATTTCGGTTAACTAATGCTTGGTATCTCCGTCTCAAAATTTCATGAACGCGTTCCAGTTGGGAATAAATATCCGCATCAATCGCCCGCCCAATTGGAATAGACTCCCAGTGAATCACACCTTCAAAATTCCACCAGACACTTCGGTACCGAACTTATTTTTATTAACATGGACTTTGACAGGTTGGCGGGGATCAAGCCACTGTTTTGGGTCGTTAGGCTTTCGGGAAAATACCCATTTTTCATCATAAGTGACAATTATCCTGACAAATCTATCATCCATAGGATTACGCATAACCTGACCACAGATATCCATTCTACGTTGAGCCTGTTGAGGTGTCAGTTCATGAGGTACAGATCTACAGCTTTTGTATGATTTTCCAAGTGTCTTAATGTAGCGGTGTATGATTTCTTTTGATGCACCAAGTTCTTCTGAAAGCCTACGGGTACCTTTTTGCGGAGTTTTTCGTAAAACTAGGTGTGTATCCTCAATATTCCATACTTTAGGTTTTCCAGAACGTGATAAATCGTCTCCATTGTTGAAATGTTAGAACCATCGTCGAGCGACATGCTCTATATCGACATCCCCTTTCACTTCATATATTCTTGGAGCTTTAATATTTTTCTAGTAGTGTTTTAGAAGAACTCTAAGTTCGAACTTTGTTATCTCCATTTTGTGATTGTTTATTAACAACAGAAGACTGTCGCAATGTACGCAACACTAGCTACGGCATCATGTAAATAACAAACCAGATGTAAAATGCCAAACCAAAGCAACCCAATAGATTTTCCAAAACACCGGAATCAAAAACCCGACACTTCATCTAATGATTTCCCTAAAACCTGTCTGATACTGAAACAGTTGTTATTATCTCAAGTTCCAAGCAACGTTGGATTTATTTACTTATTTATGGTTAATATTGATATATTTTAAATGATGAGAGTTTTGTTTTGAATTGGTATGAGTTATAGGAGGCCATGACCGAATAAGGTAGGTCACAAACAGTGAAGATGAATGTTAATATCCAATCCAGATAAGTGGTAAACATGAAAATATTAAATAATTCAAAATTAATGTATTGGACACAGGAAAAAGTGATGTAGACTATAATAATTAATTACCATGGTAATAAGGCAAAAATCAATAAGTGAAGAGGACAAGATAGCGTCTTTTGTGTCATGATCGAAGAGCGAGCAGACGCGTGTGCTAACTATTGCATGAACTGTACTAATTATTCATCATCGATATAATGAAGTTTCGATATAGTGCAACCTTATTTTCAGAAAAATAATGTTTGAAAAGCGAAGAAATCGCGTGTGTGTAAAGACAACAAAATTCTAAGAAAATTATTGTATTAGGATTGTAATAATCAGAATTGTAATAATCAGAATTGTATGAGAATGTGTTTGATCATCCTAGACGTTGTGAATTTCAGCGAGTTTAAATTAAAGAAAATCTTGCAACTATTTTTTTTTTTTTTTTTTTTTTTTTTTTTTTTTGTTATGTCTTTGAGTTCCACAATCCAAGTATCCGAGACCACGATCCAGAGAAGATCGCATTCAAACCGGAGGTACAAAGAACGCCACAACGAGAACATCATTACAAGTACATCCTCATCCCGCACCATCAACACATTTGTAGTAATACTGCTACAAATATAACTTCGAGAACACCATCCCACCAACTTCCCATCGTCGGCGATAATTGCGGTTGCAATACAATTGTTTAGCAAGTACTGTATTCTGCTCAAATATTTTAATAATAACATTTTACTACAAATACCTTATTGCAGAGCTTATGAAAATATACAATTGTATCAAATTATATTATTCGTAACGTAAGTTATTCTTAAAATACTTCAAGCGTAAATCGTCTAACCGACTCCTTGAATTCAAGTTAAAGAACTCTCTGGAACTCTTATCGGGACGCAGGTAAAAACCTCAGGAGTTACTACAGCTAGAGTATCAATTATATCCCCACATGCCCGCGTCGGTAGTGTAGATGGTAGCGTGTCTACGTCACGTTCAAAAGGTTCTGATTTCGAATCTCGGTCAGGGCGAGTTACCTGGATAAGGTTTTTCCTGGGTTTTACCTTATCCTGAAAGACGAATGTCGGGTAACTCTAAGCTCCATGGACCCCGGACTCAATTTGAGCATCATTTCAGCCATTTAATTCATCGTCCGATATGACTAAACGTTGGAGGACGTAAATTACATATATACATATATACACACAAATATCCCACAAAAAGAAGGTATATACAATATGCTCTAAGTAATACCTGGAAATTAAAATGATTGTAAAGTTTTTGAAACAATATACCCACACACCTTTCTCTTACCATTAAAATTTTGCATTCATCATATCAGGAGAACCACCAAAGAAACTCATGTCACGAAAATTGAATCCGCGTACTCTCTGTCAGAATGAAGGGAACTTTAGGATCTATTCACAGGAAATTCAAGCTAAATATTTTAAGTACCAACCGTCAGTTTGTTCACTATGTTTAATGGCAGTCTATGTTGACATAGGTTGAAAAATAAAATAACAAAAATTGTTTTATTGTAGGGTACTTTTGTATAGAGAAATCTCATAAAAACTTCGAGCACCTTCTATGGCTCTGAAGCCCCTATTAAAAGCAGATCTCTGTTGTCGAACTGACACTGCGTTTTATTGACCTTAGAAAAAGAACAACCATTATATAGGTATACAAAAACTAAACACACTATTTTGTAGAGCATATAATTCTCTATCGAAGAGAATAAAACGTGTTGTCGAAATATTTCATTTTACATACAGAAATTGGGCGCCGGTGTAGCGCAGTGGTTTCGTTCGCGGCTCCCGTCCAGAGGATGGCGAGTTCGATTCCCAGCTCTGGGTTTGGCGATTTTAAGTCGGCCCTGTCCACGCCTTCACCTCTGTCTAGCACATGTGAAGTGCCCCCTCTGCCCAACGTGGTTCGGAGTCCACGATATAAGCTGTAGGTCCTCTCCTCACCGTCATCTTCACTATCAGCCTATCATTGAAGGTAATGCCTCCACCTGAGAAATTGGGACCGGTCATCACGTGGTGGGGCGAAGTTACCCCGAAGGTCAAGGTTGTCATGTGAGGAGTGTTGGTAACCAACCAACATACAGAAATTTCAGTTAAAACACCGAAACTTATGAGCCAACCCTTTATGTGTATGCCCTTGAATATTCAGCGCTATTTGTTCGTAATGTTTCGTTGTTATTTTCTGTATATTATTATGTTTGATTATATATGTCACATTCAAGTAATTATCCAAGCATAATGATTTTCACGCATTCTCAGGTTTTGCTGTTAATAGCTTCAGAAATCTCCCTCAAGCGGCACACAGTAGTCTCTTATCTCCCTTGGCCGAGGTCCAACCTGCTAAATTGCAGGTGCGAATAAATCTACGCTGAACATTTGAAATCCTCTCTACGGAATTTGCGAACTCTCGTGGTTTGTTAACCTCACTTCACAGAAATGACGGATTACTGACGAAGTGTTTAGAAGTATATCCTGTAACCTAAATACTAATACAGACCTTTGTTTCCCTGACTAAGGTTTCTTTTAGGTTTTTCTCGGTTGTCATAAGTGTTAAATTAGACGGTACCATTACCATTATTACGAAATACATGCAGATTAGAATACAAAATATAATTATTAACAAATAAGGAAACATGCAATAAATAATAATTAAGAAACATACGAGTTACCTGTCAACATACTAGATAACAAATAACTTTTATATGTAGTTATTTTTTCAAACTAACAGATTAGTTTGTCAAAATCTGCTCCCTAGGAGACGATAGTGTATTGTTGTGTTGGAATGACCTTCGTGAACGAAGAAGTTGAGTACCCGAGACAGTCAAGTCTGTATTATGGTTGTATTTCTTCAATCTAAAGTAAACAGCCTACTATATAAAAGTGGGAGATCCAGGAGAGGAAAGCAGAGGAGATAAATTATAGCGGTTTTTGGAAAGAAATGAGAACTAGAGTACAAGACATAGATAGGGAAGAGATATGGGAAAGTATAGAAAAAAAGAAATACTTGAAATTTTATAAACAATTAAAGGCAGAGTGGGGTAGGGAAAAATATATAGATCAATATGGCAAAACTAGAAGAGAAGGCATAGCATGGATAAGAGTAGGAATATTATATCCAAAAAAGGTTAAGAAGTAATGAGGTAGGGATATGTGAACTTTGTGGAGACGAAGAGAGTACTGTTAATTACCTGATGAATGTAAGGAGTTAAGAAATTACAGGATAAAAATATGGGATAAGAAATGGGACAGTGTTAGCAAAGAGATATTGGCGGTACGCATGCTAACGGGGATGGAAGAAAAGAAAAATAGATGTATAGGAGATTTCTTATATAGGATAAGAGAAAAGTGGATTAGGATAAAAGAAGAAAAGGTAAAGAAGAAATGGCATCAAGCTGCTCAGGAAAACCAAAGACTTATAGCCAGTGGACCTGAGTGAGCAAGTAAATCTAAGGTCAGCAATTTTATGTATTTGTAGTAAATTTTATTGTACTGAATTTGTAATGGAAACTGTACAAATAAATAAATATCAAATAAAAATGTAGTTAAATCACAATTTAAGTCTAAAAGTTGGTGACATTAGCTATTTTAAAAATATTCGCTATCACTAATTTTATGTATCAGATATTTCATATATTTTAAGTGCTATAGTAACCATCTTTGTTTATGGTAACCATACAAAAAGTGTAGAATCACAATACCAGCAAACAGCAACCCGCTTCATCTGACTCTCGGCTTGTTGTATAACCATTACACCCACATCGAAATGTGAACGAAAAGGTTAACACGTAGAATCTACATAAAAACAAAGGACGGTAGCTAGAAAACGTCAGATTTGTACTGTGTTGGCAGTAGAAAAGTCCCTCCACATTGCACGTCATCTTTGTTCTGTCAAAGAACCATCAAAGCGTATACCAACAAGAGGCGTAAAAGCGAATGACGTCAAAGCCTTGTTTTTCGCACGTCATGAACCGAAACTGGAACGCACTGGATTATATAGCCCATGTCCACCTCTTCCGCCCCCCTCACTTCAGGCCCAATTTCGTCATTCCAGCTTCATTTATAGTCATATGTAAGTCTTGTATGAGAGACTCCACTTCGTTTCTCCTCTCTTATCACTAATCTCATTAGAGGCTATGTAAAGAAAATCAGACCTAGAATTTCGCCAGATATTCTTTTTCAATAAACTACATTTGGTGAATGAATTTAGTAACATGCTTCTTTAATTGTTTAAGTTAATTGATGGAAATTATTCATTTCTTCGCACTAGCCGTATACAGGCTAAGGTGTTGGATTGATAGAATGGACATGAAAAATTCAATGCCATGGCCGGGATTTGAACCACGGATCTACTGGTTTCCGTCCAGTCGCTCCAACCCATTGCGCTACCATGGCCAACTTGCCGTCCTGACATTAAATTCTCCATTAACTCATATTTCCCCGGTAAACCACTAGGGGCTCTCGCATCCGAGATACACCGTTTGTGACGACTTACTATTGTAAGTACTTTGTCCTAGGCTTCATCATTTAACTCTTATTGTTTAAGTTAATTGATAGAAATTATTCGTTTCTTCACACTAGCCGTATACAGGCTAAGGTGTTGACCATGGTAGCTCAATGGCTTAACTGTCTCAATTTAACTTCTTCACCCATAAAGGTCATTCCAACACAGCAATGCACTATCGTCAGATTTTGAAAAGCTAATCCGAGTCATCCACACTTACCTTACTTTTTTCTCTCGTTGGTTATGCCTGTTTTCATTTAGCCATAAAAGTATTTCATGTAATGTTGTATTCACTCTCAGGAAACACAATCAAGGTCCTCAAGAAATATAGTCCAGCAACTCTTTGGAGATACGTGCAACGCAACATCAAGTCTCGACTCTTCAAGCATCAGGAGTATCGATATATTGATGTTATCTAATATATGCATTAACTGAAATAAGTACAATAAACTATTAAACTGCCTTGCAATGTATTACTATGTCATCCCTTTTCAAATACTCCGTTAGCTGACAACAGTGTGCTATAGGATCAGATATGGTTCTTTTGTTACCAATTGTGCCAACTATTCAACATTCACTGAACTGTAAGGACGATTAGGCTTTGTTGATTGAAAACAAACAAATGCTAGGGGGTGATTAAAGACAACAAAATGCTAGCGTCGTGATGAACAAATGTTAGGAAGGTTATAAATAGCGTGGAGATAAGCGGTCTTGATTAATTGGAACGCATCGTTGCATATCGTTTTACTTACTGTATTATATTTAGTAGGGGAGGCATTATATTCCTTCCGTCGATATTTTACAGATGTTTTAAAACTGCAATGGTACAGCATGACAGAGAAACGTGTATATGTGGGTTCGTGCTCGAATTACTAATCTTATTTGCTGCCACAAAAGTTATCTGCAATTTATTACAAAAAAATATTCGTGGGTTGGTAGAAACAAAAGTCTTGTTTGCAGAAATTTAAAACGTTCCTTATTTCAATAAACAGAAGTTTCTACAATCCTTGTAGGAACAAAATGACGTGACACTGGCATAAGCAGTCTTCAAGGTCGTCTCGTTCGCCAGCCACACGTAAACAAATAAAATAATTCACTGCGGCACAGCTCAATAACCCTCACACAACTCAGACAGCTACATAACTCCACAACTCAACTCCACTGCACAACTGCAACTAACTGTTTTCATTCATTCATTCGTTCATTCATTCATTCATTGCAGGCTGGCAGGCTGTTTGAAACAGCCCGAAGGGTGGTCAAATCCTGTACCTGCTCTGGAAAGAGCTTTACCACATAGTGTCGGGATGTGGATGTTTCAGGATGACGGGTGAAAATTAAGTGGGTGTACAGAAGGGAGGTAGCTTGTTGCTCCTCGAGGAATGAAGAACCGGGCGCTACAGTCAGCGTGCACCGCTGGTGAATGAGTTAATAAACTTGAAAGAAGATAGGTAGAATTTTGAATTTTCCAGACTAATATTGGGTGGCTGTAATTTAGTTAAGGCAGGAATGGGGATCATATGGTTACCGGTAATGACCGCAAGAAATGCGGGGTAACTGGTACCGCTTTATGCGACGCTCACGAGGTACATAATCCCCAAGTGATCTGACTGGGGCGCCTTGATGATGAGGCAAACTCTCGAAAAATTTGGTGGCCCGGCGCCTAATTTCATCCTCCACATATCGGAGGGATGAAGCCTCGTGAAGTAGTCTCACGGGGAACCTTGTGCATACAGAATAAATAATCCGAAGACATTTATTCTGTTCACGTTGGAGCAGTACCAGGTTTGAGCCTGCGGCCATACCCCAGACTTCGCACGCATAAAGCATGACAGGGAGGACCAGAGCCATAAAGAGGCGCAACTTTAGGGAAACAGACATCCAGACCTAAGCACAGGGTATAGTGATGCCGCGGCACCACACGACCGGATGTGTTCCCGAAAAGTTATGTCCTTGTCCAGCTTGATTCCCAAGTATTTGATGGAATTCTCCCACCTAATCCCTTGCCCTGTTTCTCACACTCTGTCGCTATTTATATCACCCAGTCATTGTTCTAGAATGCACTAGACCACTCGGTAACAATTGCGACGGCAGCGGAAAATTCCAGCTTCTCTCTGTCTCTTTCTCTCCCTCTTTCTTTCTCTCTCTCGACAAGCGTCCAGCTCCGCGCGCGACTATCTGTCTCTTTCCTGCCCACGCGCGTCCGGCACTGGCTTGTCCGAGCTAGCACATTAATGCGATCGGTGACAATATGTATATTTTAAGAAATGGCGCGGTTCAAAAAGAGTGTTTGTTTCTTATTCTTCAGATAACTAAAGAAAAATTTAACATCGGACTAAGCCATCTACGAGGTAATTGCTAGTCAAAGAGATTATAATATAATGTATTTGACACTAATGGTGGCGAATAAAAACTTTAGAAGCTTTTATTTTCACAAAAATACTCTAATGATTTTCATTAAAATGTATATTTTTCATATAAATGAAATGTACACCTTAAACTTTCTGGAAATAGGCTCCCGGTGACGTTTGCATAACTAGTCGACCATAGAGATAGACAAAATATTTGTGAACAAAAAATATAGATATATTAAAGCACGTTTTATAGCCGATTCATTTTTTTTTTCAGTGAACCGTTTACGAAAATATTTCTGGTTTTGTTTCTGGATTTCCCATATTTATACTTTCCTCGAATAGGAAGTATTTGTTCATTTGTTATGTCCCGCATGCAAGTAGTATGGAATTTCAGTCATTATATAGCGACCCACTGTAGTCTTGAAAGATTTAACTTCCCATATTCCCGTTGCACCTACAAGAAAATTAGCAGTAAGATAATTTTCGCAAATACTTACCTTGATTGACTTGAAGAGATAGAGAAATAAAGTTTGTAATAATAGTTTTTACAGGAGTAGAGGAAGTCATCTGAGTGCAGCACATCAGGGGTTTGTTAGCTGATAGCTCAGAAATAGGGATGGATCCTCGATATTTGCCATACCTTACTATACTTGCATGGTATCGACATCAAACGACACTTCAGAAAATTCGCACGGTACTTTACGATATTCGGTGGTGATTCTGCAATTTTTATTTTATTTTAAAATCACAAAATATTATTGCTACAAATAGAACATTGCAAAGCCCGAGAAATTTCCAGGAATGTGGTACCTCCATAATAACATAATGCAAAGAAAATAAACGTGTGTCAAATTCAGTGCCAGATAGCAGTTCCCAAGCACGTCTCAATGACGATCGGTCACCTCCTTTTTATAGTGTACTGGATCACTGGAAAAGAAATTTAAAATTTTCAGAACTAGAAAAAAATAGCCGCTAAATGTTTGTGTACGCCCCCTGCAACAGTTTTCTCTAAAGTACTATTTAGCACAGCAACACTCATAAGTGACAGAAAAAGAAGTAGACTTGACCCCGAAAGAGTGAAAATGCTAGTATTTTTGAACAAAAACTTATAAAAGTGGACCGTTTTGCTTTCAAATGTCTAATTCAGGGTTTAAAAATAAGCACATGGATGGTTTTAAGTTTTTTCTCATTAAATATATGCACATATTTAATTTTATTGGTATTACACAGATCTCACAACATTCTATTCTGTATTGAAACTAGAAGTAGAAATGACAGTATCGGGTATCGAAGTATCGGATATAGTGAAAAATATCATGTATCGATATTGAGAATCGAGTATAGAGAAAAATGGTTTCAGCTGCGTCAGGTTTCCAAACAGTTGTGAATCACGTGCGACAGTCTCATTTCAAAAATGTGTCAGAACATTGAAAGTGATACAAACTGTGAATTGTATTAGTCAATATTGAATGTCTGGTCCATGAAATGAATTGTAGAACTTTCTTGTGTAAATAACTGATAACACTCATATGCATGATTCTGGGGTTTCCTTCAAAATATGTCTACTCTACTAAATTTGATGTGCTGATTCCAAAACAGTAATCAATTGTTTTCTTAGCTGTAACATTTTTTTCCATCAGAAGCTATACCCCAAAAATACTCATAATTTCTGTGTTAAAATTAATATGTTTCATGACAGTGACAACAGACAACAATCATAGCTTATTCTAAATTAAATCCTCTCACATTTAGTTCAGCCTGTAATTGATTGTCAAATAGTACGGATTAGTTTATATGAATGGAAGTTGCATGTCAAACATTTGTGTCATTTGAAGCGATACGTCTTCCAGAAGTGTAAAATTAACGCTGAAATATTTTGCCATATTTGTGGCAACTTTTAGTTCGAAAGAAAGGAGAAAATATTACACATTTTGTTAAAAGGATCTACAATGTCTATTTTCATAAGAAGCTCGGAGATCTTGACAAATAATGAGTACCAAAAAAGGTATACCACACTTGTGTAGAACAACTAAGGAAATTGAGTTAAGGGGAAAAAGCTAGTACGCCCTTCTCAATTCCTATGACCTGACATGAACCTCCAAACAATGTGGGTGATTTCTCTTTTTATATAGGTGATGATACAGGCTACAACACAAAGAGTATGAAAGGAATCACATCCAAAATTATTGTCAGCAAAAAATGGACCATATCACGTGTACTTGGTCTTTATTCTCCATTAGAAGCATTTGTAAAGAAATCATCATTAAATTCTGACAAAGTTTCTCAAGACAACAGCAGCGATTTCGATATTGTCCAAGAAGAGGATTTTCATTAACCTCAATCACACAACTTCACATAGTCATCACTTAATGATTTGGTTAGAGACTTAAATCTTCCTAAGGATTCTGCCGAGCTATTAGGGCCCAAACTAAAAGAAAGAGACCTCCTCTCTGCGGGAACGTTATTTTCTTGGTACAGACACCCTGAAGAGGAATTTGTTGCGTATTTCTATCAGGAAGGAAATCTTACATATCGTTATGATATTTCTGTTTCAATGATTGCCTTGGGAGCTGCTGAATACCTTCCAGGTGAATAGAGACTTTATAGAATCCTAGAATGTAATTTTAAAATGTTTCCTATGATCTCACACCTTCCATAACAATGGTATTAGGAATGATCTGTTCTGTGAAAAAGTTTTAAAATAGATCGCTTGATATGTTCAAGAATGTTTTTAAAAATACTTATTTACATTTAGAAGTATCAGAAAATGTATGGGATTTCTGAAACGTCCTGTATGTATACCTAATACCTTTTTGTGGTATTTCTAAGGTGTAAGTTCCTATTAATTATAATTTACAATTATTTTATACTTGAAGTGCTAAGCTGTAATTCATGTTTTTGCAAAAATATTTTATTTCAATTGTAGCATATAGCCATTTTCTTTTTGTCGATTTGATTATCGCTTTAATTACTTTATGCCTGTTGTTCACGCAACAAAATTTCTAATGAAACTGCTTCTGCAGGACTTACTTTCAATAAGGTGAAGTACAGTACTTCGTGAAACAGGCGTGAAAGAAATGTGAAGGAAACTCTCAGTATTTGCGAATATACGATGTTTTCTATGTGTATATAAAACAATTGGTTCTGCAAAACAGAGTATAAAAATAGCGCAGTTTGTAGAAGTGGCCTTAGCTGGCAGTTGTTTGCCAAAGAAGCTGGGTAGAATAGCAACGGGGATTTACAGAGAGCGCTGTGGACAAAAGAAGACATCTCCCAGCGGGTGTGTTCAAATCAAAGCACAGTTGCTGTTGTAACAATATAGCATAACATTAGAATTGTGTAAATATCTTATGGTTGTAAACAAATAACATTACGCTAACATCTTAAAGAAATTTAATTTATAAAACTTTTTATCATCTGCTTGCTTAGCACTTAGTTAACCAAATTTTCGATTTCGAAGTTTCACCAGAATTATACATGTTAAGTTCTGAATAAAAATAAATACGTTTTAAGGGAAAAATACCTTCACTTCTTCAGGGTGTAAAAAAGGTATGTCAGAAATTTGAGAAAACATTTCTTGCGAAGAGGATAAAAAACTGATATATGAACATAGATCCGAAAATTGTTTATTTCCATGTTAAATTAGTTTCTCTACAGCTGAATCCCATATAGCAACACTCAATGACAGAACCGTTGAAAAACAGGAAATCACAGTACTTGTTCAAAATGACCTATATTAGCTCAAACGCATCCGTCAACCCGCCGTCGCATAAGCTCCCTAATGAGCTCAGTTAGGCCTGGAGAATTTCGCATTGTCTGGCTGCCTTTCACAATACGAGCATGAAGAAGCACTACATCTGGAACTGGAGTTGCATAAATAAGAGATTGCAAATGTCCTTCACAAATAAAAATGTAGTGGCTTTACGTCAGGTGAGCGTGGAGGTCAGGGAATTGGTCCATCTCTTCCTATTCAACTACCAGGAAACCTGCTATTAAAAAATGGATGGATAGAAAGCCTGAAATGAGGAGGAGCTCCATCGTGCATGAACTGAGTACCGGTGCCTAACTAAGCGTACTGTAGCACAATGACAACAGTGAAATGCATCACCTATATGCAGTTTAACCAGATGTACAATTAAACCACTGTTCTCTTATGGGGTTATGGCCACAGGACAGCTACGTATTACACATCTCACCGTATAAGTAAAGTTGCAGAAGAGGAGCTGTACCATGTAAATAAACGATTTCAGGACCTATGTCCATATAACACATTTATCCTCTATACGCAGAAATGTTTTCCCTATGTTTTGGCATAACTTTTTGTTACATCCTGTATATATGCAGCTCGTAGTCCGCGAGGTGTCCTCCCTAACTACACCCCTATCTATTACCTCTAGATGTTATGGAAGGAAAAAAAGAAGTGTTATTGAATTCCAAGGAAGCACAAAAAGGAGGCCTTGCATTGGAATCGACAACGAAATCTCTGAAATGTTAAAATGAACTAGAGACTGTATGAAAAAGAAAAAAGAGAAAAGGTGAATAAAAGAGTCGCTAAGAGAAGAACGAATAATATAATGCATATGGAGATAAGTCTGGAATTATTCATAAGACATATTCAAGCAGGAAAGTGGCAGGTAAACAAAAAGGAGCGGACGACAAAGTTCAGAGAAAAATACATTAAAATCAGTAAAATAAGAATAATGATGTGCAGAACCTATTTTCCACCTCACAAAAATCATGCGCACTCTTTCAACGACCACGCAGGAGATCTTAAAAAGGTAGGAAATTGTTTTAATAAGTATTATGTATATAATATGAATAAAAGGATAAAAATGCTTGTGACTCGAAGAAAAAATAAAGTATAAAAGGATGAGGGAGCAGGAAACACGCTTATACAACTTTTGTGGGAGTTCTTTCCTATAGGGATAAGTTACACAAATTTCCTCATACGTTTGTCGTGTGTCCCAAATTTTCATGGGGAGTGCATCAAGACAGTGAACTTTGTATTATTCCTATTTCACACTTTTATTCCTTCTCTCTCTTACATGTAACTAGATGAGGCATTATTTTCCTCCCAAATATTTTTGTAAGAGAACTCCACCCGAAACAATAATGCTGAGGTCTACATTCACATGACTTTCTCTACTCTTATAAAAACTATTCTTATAAACCCATATGCCTTACTTCACGTTAATCGAGATAAAATTTCACATACATGATCTTATTGCTAATTTTCTTGTAGCTGCAAGGAAAATATGGGAATATATTACGCTTTAAGTGATTGTCAACTCATTTTATCCACCGTCATAAAACAAAACACATCGTTACGCGATATTTTAGTAGGCCTTTTACTGTTAGACACAGAATAGAGGTGTCATTAAAGAGTCATCCTTCTCCGAGGACAAGGAGCCTTCGACGTTTTGCCATTCCGGGACTGTGTCCCTTACTGGCGTTACGATGAATTTATAATAATAGACAGAGGGTATATGGTGGTTTATTTTTTATGAAGTATCACAATTTGTAGGGTGAAAGAGAGGATATGTTTATCATAGGAAACTATTAGGTTATGACGGGCCTTAGGTGAGTCTGGGACGCCTGTAGGTTTCCCTGGGGTCAATGTCATACCCCCCGAAGCCTCGGATAAGTTGACTGACGCTGTAGGGAAGATGGGAATAGATTTCATGAGAGAGGTAGATAATATAATCATTTAATTTGGGAAATGATAGATCTGAATGAATGTTATCGTTTGGAATGTACCATTCGGCAGCTGTTGCTACTCGAAGGTATCGGTTCTGAAGTATTTGAAGTTTGTAGAGGTGAGTTTTTGCAGCTGCGCCCCAGGCCTGACAGGCATAGGTGAAGGTGGGTCTTACTTCTTGTTTATATAGGAGAGCCATAGGTGATTTCTTGTTGTACTGTTGATAGAGCCTCACCAAACTCTTGGATACTCTGCAAGCTAGTGATGTAATATGTGCCCTTCCAGGTAAGGCGCATATCAAGAATCACTCCAAGATATTGTGCTTCTATGCTCCATGGTACTTCTGATCCAGCTAAGCGCAGTTCAGATACATCCCCTAAGTGACGGCGAGTAAATGTGACTGACTGCGACGTGTTGGCATTAATCTTGAGGCGCCAAAATGTAAATCAGACGGTGAGCATGTCCGCATAGCACTGGGCACGTTGTACTGCAGTGAGATGATTTGATGATGCCGAGGTTATTGCGGTGTCATCAGCAAATAAATAGAGGTTGCAGCCTCTGTGAGTATAGGGGGTGTTGATATAGATTAGGAAGAGCAGGGGTCCAAGAACACTGCCTTGGGGTTCTCCTGCATTGAAGTAGGGTTGGGATACTATTAGATATGGATCATCTCTGTAAAGAATCGAACTATCTCCACCAGAATCAATATAGCAGCTCAAGCCGAAGAGTGAAATTAAACATTCTTTAGAAACGCTTACTCTAATATAGTACCTAAGATGTCATACGAGTATTAAAACCTCTATAACTATCGATTGCCTCTTAGATGGCTCAGTCCGATCTTCAGCTTTTCTTTAGTAATCTGAAAAACAGGAAACAAAATCACTTCCTTGCGAATATTCACAACATCTTTAGAACTATAGCATTTCTTAAAACATAAATATTCTTTGTTATAAATTATAAATTGCAGATACTTATGTGGCAGCAAACTGAGATTAGCAATTCAAGCTTTTTCACAAATTTCTTCAGGTATAAGCCTTTATTCGCCTGTATCACTCATTTTGACATAGCGTATAGCATTTTTTTTTTTTTTTTTTTTTTTTGCATCACCATAGTTACAATTCTTCGCTATTATAAGCCTCCAATAACATCTTACACCCAGTAACAGCGACTCTAAATCTTTTGTAAAACAATGTTTAATATTTTTATAGGCTGGCCCCGTAGCTCAGTCGGTAGAGCACCTGCCTGCCGTGCTAGGGGTCCGGGCTCGATTACTGGCGTGGGAGTGGGGACTTTTCTCCGACCAAGATAATTTCTCGTCTTCCCCAAAGACTGGAAGTATGAATGAGAGTGCCAATATGTGCGTGATCTAATGATTAAATCCCAACGAATATGAGTTAATACTTTCGATATGTTACAAAGGAGGCCGATATGACCATTTTAGTTAAATGTGGGGTATAAATGGAACAATAAAATATTTTTATAACTCATAATTCAAGTCAATTTTTTCTTAGATAATGAATAAAATTACGTATGGGACTAGCAAGGTTTGGTGTATATCGTGCTCTTGAAATTTAAAACCTCGGCACTAACCTCGGGCGTTAAAATTTTTTCACTGACTAATAAACATCAACTTATCTCGCAAGTCCAATAAATTACTATTAAGCTTAGAGAAAAATAATCGCTGGTCGCTCTGCGATGGCTTTAAATTTCGTTCTCTTTACATAGCTAGGAGTTACAACAATGATGACTTACCAATTGAGAAAAGTGTAAGTATTGCAAAATTTGGACAAATAAAAAGGATTTCCAGAAAATCCAAGTACATTTCTCAACGCTCTTTCAGCCAAATTATTTTGTTACTTCTGCTTCTCTTCTTCCAATCCGTAAACCGGTTTTCATATGCCTTTCAGGAGCACGTTGAGGGAAGCGATTCAAATAGCCGTGCTCGTTAAAGCGAAATGTAATGGACGAGCATCCATTCAAAGCCGCACTTGGCGACAGCATTCAAATAAGCCTGGGCTAAAGGAAGGGGAGATCCACGTAAAATAATCGTTGCAATGGGAAGCGTGGAATTGAATTTTGATATATTTTTCACATAAATGGTAACTTGGCCTGGATATTTTCTTTGAAATGTTCATATCCCACCTTTGGAAGATATTGAACTGAAATACCAAACACCAATTTGGTAGTTAATCGAAGTTTTATCCAAAAACGCACTCACGGACCGTTTTCTAAAAATGCTTCTTGGAGGGGTCTCAATATGAATTTTTGGGTGGAGGCAGTAATGTATGTACTCACTGTGTTTGTAGACAAAAATAAAAGTAGAGATATTGTGTACAAAGGAAAGATATAATAGACATTCAGTCATAAACGAAGTGTCGAAAATTCACCGACCTCCTGCTTAAGGGTACGACACGATTTTCGGAAGTTCATCTAACAGAAATTATCCTATACATTGAAAATATTTGGTTACCTTTTAATTTTTCAGACACAGCTCTAATTATATTACCCAAGTATTATTATTTTCGATGATTTATTATTATTTACTATAATGTACTGAATGTTCTGTAAATTGACCTCTACATTCTGAATGAATATTGTGTATTTGGAAAATCGCATATACAGTTCCCCGTGTTTTCTTGACAGGCTGTATATTAAGCATTAGACGAAAATGCATTATTTAAAAAGTGTAGATGTCTTAAAAATACATAATTTGAGTAAGAATTTAATAGAACTGTGATATCCTGGTGGGTAGTTGAACCTTGACGACCAAAGGCTCTCCTAAAAGTTGTAGCTGTTTCTGCAGAATATTTCCATTGAAATAAATTAGATATAAAAACAAGCATTCTAAGAATGGTTGGCTTATCCTGTAATAAACGGTTGAGAAAGTCATGTGAGGGCATCAGCCCTCTTTTCCTGGTATACATAGTAACTTAGGATGCTGCGTCGGGCGATTCGATGTATCAAAAGTCCCTGACAGTTGGAGGTACGTACAAAACGGCGAGTTAAAAGAAGCTGTAGTAGTTTGTATAGTGACGTACTTTAAATCGAATCACTTGTGATGTGACATGGGACTGCGTGCTATTCCTGGCGCTATCTCCATATCCTGGACATAAATCAGGAGGACAGGAACATGTTGACGGTATTAAAGGAGCAGATCGGATCCAGGGCTGGGTACACGCCAACCAGCAGTCATGAATAAGGACTGGGAAGACCATCTATATTACACACTAAATTTCCTGACGACGGCTGTGGCGAGCTTCCCAATCTCTGGGAAATAACGTCGCGTTTCATTTGTTACCACCTTGGCCATAGCGCTGTTACAGGGACAAATGACGGTGCGTATGAGTAAAACATGTCTATAAAATATGGGTATACTTTAGTATCGATGTCATGTAGAGTCTATTGTGTAAAGACGAACGAAAATGGTAACAATGTTTTAGTTTTGTGCATTTTTTAGCGTTAAATACTAAATTCGTCACATTTAACTAGAAGATATGAAACAGGATTATCAATATTTTGCAACCTTTACCTTCTTAAGTGCATAATAACAATTAGTATTTTTCTTCTATAGAGGTGATGTGGAGATGCTAAATGGTAAAAGTTGCCAAAAATGAAACTTTACTTCCTAATTCTAAACTATATTTTTTTCTTGCTGGCTCAATACTTATGTTTTATATATTTATTTAAAACATTAATCCATTTGCCATTTTAAAATGTAAATTCTGAACCCTTCAAGGTGATAAAAGCAGAGCTCTTTCTCACTTTGGAATAGAGAGGTAAATTTTAGGGCATCTTTAAGGGAATTTTGCTCCAAAAATTGGTACTACTGTTAAGTATGGCAGCTTCTATATTCTCAGCGCATGTAATTTCTATCTTATAAAATAATACGAGTTTGTTTTCTCGGGTTTTCTTTGAGCTTATTTTTCTGTGAAGGATTTCTGGCACAAATGATCCCTTTTTTACGTTATGGACGGTATCTAGACTAAATTTTAGAACGAAAGCTCATGTTGTAGATCTACTCTTGTGTTGATGGTGACATGATTCATACCATATGAAGTTCTGTTTATAAACGTGTGGATACGTTCTGTCCTGTTCTATATGACGAAAATCCACTGGAAAATAAAGCAAACTCCCCACTAACTCTTGTTAAAATTAGTATTTATACGAATTAAAAACATTGTGTCCTGTAACTCGTTTGAAATATTCACTGTAATTAACCTATTGCAATTTCTATGTTAAATGGGCATTCTTTTGTTTCCTATTACCTTAAGCACTTATATCTAGCATGAAGGCCAGTGTACATGGAATTGATTGGTTTAAGGTGCAACAGGTGCCTCGTGGTCGTACCTAAAAGGTTCAAAACTTCAGGAATTCACTTCGGACAAGTTAATTGGGTAACAAAAGTAGAGCATGAACTGAAATAGAGGAGATAAGCTAAGAATATATTTAATCACTGGGGTTTGGGTATGATTATGTGCAATTTTGAGGGTATACGGGGCTAATGTAAGCAGCTGGAACATGGACTTTCGTTTGAGAGGTTTAGAGATTTAAATTTGACTTTCTTTTCGTAGTGTCTGTCAGTTGTTGAATATTCAGTACCACTATCCAACGTTCTACATATAAATAAATGAAACAGAAATTAAGATTTCATAGGAAGGTGACTACGTAACTAAACATAATTTTAAAGCATCACAATTACTGCATACATTGAAAAAATACAGAAATTCCACTATCCCAAAGTACATTCGGCCAAATATTCAATACCAACAACAGATGGTATAGCAAAGTGTGGGCACTGGTTATAAGAGTTGTTGTTTGAACAACATGATGATAACAGGGTCGTTATATTTTTAATTTATTAACTTAATGAGATATTAACTATAATATTAAGGTTTCGGTAAGAGGCAAGAAGATACCTGAAGCACATAGAGATGCAAAAGGTGTTAGAAGAAAACAGAGATAACTGGGGCTTTTCAATAAAGAATTATCATAATTTTTTACGGTCATAATTTTTCGCTCTAAAATTCAATCTTATTATATTCCCTTAGCTTAATGTGAAACAAATACGCCGTAATAGTTTCATTGTTGGTACTCCTGGTTCCCACCTGTGAGAACCAGGCAAGTTTAGACATGTTCAGTATCGCCTACCGCTGCACTGGAGGATACACGCAATTAAAGTTGATGTTACAGGAAGATCCGGAGTTTCTTTCAAACGTAATCACTGCTGATGAAACTTGGCTACATCATTTTATCCTGAAAGCAAACAGCAAAGCTCAGTGTGGAAATCTTCTCCATCACCAGCCCCAAAAAAGCAAAAGTGGTTGCTTCTGCTGGGATAGTAATGGCCATCTCATTCTTTGATGTTCATGTAATGGTTTATCAGCATGTTGTCCATGCACACACATCAGTAACTGGACAATACTATAGGGATGTCCTGAAAACATTGCAAGTCCATATCAGGCGCAAAAGACTACATTTCTGTGAAGCAGGCTGGATGCCGCACCACGATAATGCGCGGCTGCATATTGCCAATGTTGTTGCTGAATATCTTGCAAAAATCAACGTGAAGTGCATCCCTCACCCTCACTATAGTCCAGATTTAGCCCCATGTGACTTTTCTATTTCCCAACTTGAAGAAACGCCTTCGTGGGAGACATTATCCATCATCAGAAGCAGTGGTGAAGGCTGCGGAGGCGATTTTGAAGGATCTCTTAAAAATGGTTTCCAGCATGTCTTTGAAGACTGGCAGAAACGCTGGGACAAGTGCATTGCATTCAGGGGAGACTATTTTGAGAGGGACCATCAAAATTATGAGGATGAGTAAAGGTGCGTTGTCAAAAAGAAAATTGTGATCATTCTTTGTTGAACAGCCGTCGTACGTTAGGTTTAAATGAAACTGTTCCAAACCGTTGACTGTAGGATCAATCTCCTGTATTGTGAACCAAACACAAAACCTATCGTGAAACCATATCTGTAAATATCTATTGTAATATGAACTGAGAAAAAACGCTAACGTGATTGTAAGCTTTTGGAATTGAGTTGTTCAAGACATGCACAAAAATGGGTGGAGCGTTCACTTCATCTGGGGTAATGAGAGGTTTAACTAACCTCAAAGGCGAAACTTCCAGTAAAATACCGAATTTTTCAATGGAATTCAATTCTTTTCCATCACAGCAAAGAAAGTAAAAATGCATAATCTGGAATTTTTAAAAATAATTAATTTGTTACGGAAATCTACAGAAAATGTGATTTTCTAAAGTTGTCAGCCAATCTATCTGAAGATTTGTTTTCAATTGTGTGTCGTATAAACACAAGAAGTTTTTAAATTTAGTGTGATACATATTTTAGTTCTCAGTTATTACATTTTAAAGCTAATTTTAATATGCTAAACACAATAGCCTAATGATGCAGTTTTTTAACTAAAAACCTTTCGAAAGAAAGTTTACATGAAGATCTGATAACTGTTTTATATGTACATGAACAAATGACTATCAGAAGAACTGCATTGTGAAAAGTGAAAATAAATTTTTAATTTATAGTTACTAAGTATTTAAAGGCTATAGAATTCAAATTCATGTTTGCTATATTTATTCTAAATTTTAGCATGGCATTCCCTTTAAAATGGAGCCAAGTTGATTTAAAATCTCCAACATCATTAAGGTTCATTCCAACGAGATGAGTAGCAACACGCAGATATCCGTGCGTAAGTAAAAAGACTGTGCTGCCATCTAGACAAATAAGTTTCGTCTCTGTAAATCAGAAATAAACATCTCTCCACGATGACGCCGGAATGGCCGTTTTAAATCCAATGGACGTATTCCGTATCGAATTCTAATTAACGTGGAATATTGGACACGGCATGGTATAAACCCCAGCTTTGCAACTGAAAAATAAATGTGTTAATTAAAAGGAGGGGGAGGTTTCCGAAATCATGTCACTGGCTCTTTTAGAGTCTCCGGAGCGTTAAATAGCATTAATGGAATGAAATGGGATTTAATCTCAAGAGAATATCGTTAAACTCATTATTCATGGCATTCGGATGTTTGAAGTATTAATTTTAGTGCTTCCAAAATTAATGTTTAACAACCTCATACACATTTTAACAAATATAAATAATTACATACATTTTATATCGGCTTAATTATGATGAATACATGAATATGTCAATTTGAAGTGTCATACGTTTAAACTATTTATCTTTTAATAAAATATATAACCTGCATTTTGGCATATATCCTGTGAATTCTTCTTCATTTAACACCAATTTATAGAAACTATTAATTATAAGCGATTCTTCTGCACAAAACCGCAGATATTTTTAAACAATGCAGTTAATTTAAATAATTTTTGTGACAAAAGCCATTTCCAAAATATTTCTCAATACTGTCATTTACAATCACCATTAATTTCTTCTCACAATGTCACTGAAAGAAATTAAATTTCAAATTCGATGTACAGTGAACCCCATTTAAACATTTGACGATCGTTACAGACGCCCAGTGTCACTAAAGTTTTGTAAGACTATTTCCTAGAAGCTATACAAAAATAAATGGTAGAGAATGCGATTTCACTGTAACAGGTAATAATTTTTTCTCAAAATATTGGTTTTATGCTTACGCTTTGCCAGCTTGAAGTTTAAATTGGTACTCTATATATCGGGTTTGAAACAAGTGCTTATTAGTAACACACATCTACTTGATTAATGTAGTGTGTATAATACATATTTATAATAATCTGTAATTTAGAAATTCTCGAGAAAGCTGCTTATGTATTATATATAAATTTTTGGTGAATTTTTGTCCCTTAAACGAGTAGGCAAACTCAAACACTGATTGGATAAAATAAAACATACACTTTAGAATTGCCTATTCGTTTTATAGAAAAACGCCAGAAAACTTTTCTCCAGACAACTTGCCCCATACCAGATTCGTTCTCGAGACCTCCTAAATTCGAGACACAATGGAAGCGAACGCACAGTTTTGTTCTCAGATGTGGCCCTCTTGATTCAAAGGGGAGATTTAAGGACATGGCATTGGATCTCCCAAAGTCTGCCCTTATTTTTGTAAAGAAAAGAAAGTTGAAGGGTTGTCATTTTTGCTCGTAACAAGAGCTTGATTCTCTTGAACTCCACAAGATCCACTTTCCTCGAGAGGCTTTCCAAGAGCGAATGACCCAGGAACAACATAAGAGGAACACGTTGCTGTTATCTGGAGACCATCCTTTTTCAAAGTTCGTTTTATTACAATTTCTAATATGTGCCTATACTAATATTAAGCTTAGATAGTGTCAAAGAATTTATTGCACAAATAAATCAGAACTTATAGAAGTAACTTGACAAAGTTGTTATTTTGCAGTGAACACCTGTAAAAGGCTGATCAAAAATTGTGTATTAAACAGGTCCACATTTGTTGTCTATCGCTTATGGCTTAACATTTACAGAAAATTCGATAAACTTCCATGCGAATCAACAACTTCACAATTTTTTCTCAAAAATTCTAGATCTAGGTTTTATTTTCGATATAAATATATTAAATAAAAATCGCTAGAAACATTTATGAGAAAATTAGAAATAATTGAACATTTTTCATGTGAAGAGTAGTTTACAGCGGAAGGTTTCTTGATCATCGTTTTTGAGTAGCCTATTTTAGACACTCAGTACCTTTGTCTAGAAAGCTTTTTCTTGGATTCAGGTGACTTCAAAAAAAATATTTATAATAAAACTTCGATATCAAATTTTTGGCTAGCATGAATTTATTCTATGTAGGTACGTAATAAAGAAAATTAGGCTAAAAAAGGAATGTAATATCTTTGTTAATATTTAAAGGTAAGCCCGCCCTCGTTGAAGCTTATGTCTTTAGCGTTCCGTCGCGTAGAGGGTCGCGGGTTCGAGTCCCGCCTTGGGCATGGGTGTTTATGTGTATAGCAAATATATGTAAAACTAAGTAAAACAGATAAGAAAATAAACGGAAATAATGAAAAAATGGAAAAATATGTATAATATATATATATATTATAATCAGTTACATCAGTTACATTTTTTTATTTTATTATATATATATATATATATATATATATATATATATAATAAAATAAAAAAATGTAACTGATGTAGGATTGTTATTGAACAGCATCCTAACACACGCTTCAAGTGATGTAATATTACTTCAAGTGATGTAATATTACTCTTGTTCACAACTATAAGTATCATAATGTATTTGGATACAGTAAAGTTTATCGGCAATTAAAAAGAAAGAAAGAAAGAAAGAAAGAAAGAAAGAAAGAAAGAAAGAAAGAAAGAAAGAAAGAAAGAAAGAAAGAAAGAAAGAAAGAAAGAAAGAAAGAAAGAAAGAAAGAAAGAAAGAAAGAAAGAAAGAAAGAAAGAAAGAAAGAAAGAAAGAAAGAAAGAAAGAAAGAAAGAAAGAAAGAAAGAAAGAAAGAAAGAAAGAAAGAAAGAAAGAAAGAAAGAAAGAAAGAAAGAAAGAAAGAAAGAAAGAAAGAAAGAAAGAAAGAAAGAAAGAAAGAAAGAAGGAAAGAAAGAAAGAAAGAAAGAAAGAAAGAAAGAAAGAAAGAAAGAAAGAAAGAAAGAAAGAAAGAAAGAAAGAAAGAATTCCCATCAATACATTATTATTATTATTATTATTATTATTATTATTATTATTATTATTATTATTATTATTATTATTATTATTATTATTATTATTATTATTATTATTATTATTATTATTATTATTATTATTATTATTATTATTATTATTATTATTATTATTATTATTATTATTATTATTATTATTATTATTATTATTATTATTATTATTATTATTATTATTATTATTATTATTATTATTATTATTATTATTATTATTATTATTATTATTATTATTATTATTATTATTATTATTATTATTATTATTATTATTATTATTATTATTATTATTATTATTATTATTATTATTATTATTATTATTATTATTATTATTATTATTATTATTATTATTATTATTATTATTATTATTATTATTATTATTATTATTATTATTATTATTATTATTATTATTATTATTATTATTATTATTATTATTATTATTATTATTATTATTATTATTATTATTATTATTATTATTATTATTATTATTATTATTATCATTATCATTATCATTATCATTATCATTATCATTATCATTATCATTATCATTATCATTATCATTATCATTATCATTATCATTATCATTATCATTATCATTATCATTATCATTATCATTATCATTATCATTATCATTATCATTATCATTATCATTATCATTATCATTATCATTATCATTATCATTATCATTATCATTATTATTATTATTATTATTATTATTATTATTATTATTATTATTATTATTATTATTATTATTATTATTATTATTATTATTATTATTATTATTATTATTATTATTATTATTATTATTATTATTATTATTATTATCACCATTATCATTATTATCATTATCACTATCATTATCATTATTATTATTACTTTAATACAATATTCTTATTCTTTATTTGAATATTGGTTCGCCAACAAACGTGTATAATAAAATTAGCTTTTGTAGTTTAAAAGGAATACTGCCGTTTTTCTTTCTCTCTCGTTTGTGTGTGTGTGTGTGTGTGTGAGAGAGAGAGAGAGAGAGAGAGAGAGAGAGAGAGAGAGAGAGAGAGGGGGGGGGGCTTGTGAGGAATGCTTCCCTCAGTATGAAAAATTCTCTTCCAAGAGGAGTGGTGCTACAAATGTGTTTGCATATACGTAATATTCCTGTAGCAATAGAAATAAAAAATATAATTTAGAATTTCGTATTCAAGCTGATTTTTAATTAACGTCCTGTAACGTTTAGTCGTATCGGACGATGAATGAGATTGGTGAAATGATGTTCAAATGAGGCCAGAATACATAGACCTTGTAGTTATCATACATTCATTCTTCAGGATAAGGGAAAAGGACGGATAAAGCCTTACCCAGATAACTCACCCTGACCGAGGCTCGAACTCGGAAACTCTTGCACTGGAGACAGACACGCTACCACTTATGTTACTGAGGCGAGCGAAATATGGTTAATGTGTGTGTCAGAATGACTTCAAGTCTCCAAATAATTGAATAAACCTGATCTTTTTAGTGAATGAACACGTTTTCATAATTAAATATTAAATTACTCCGCATAATGCCAAACTATATGCTAGGAACCAACTTCTCAGTTTATTCCTTATTTTAAACTTTGCCTACAATAATAAGTAGGTAATTTGATTTCCTGTGCGGAGGGGTTAGTTCATTATGAAATAGGTATGTAACAATGGGTTATATAGCCTCCTTAATAAACAAGATTTACTGAGTGGTAGGCAAATAGCCTTTGTTGCACGGTCACTTTCTTGAATAAATCGTTAGTTACCCTCAGTTACGTAGTCACCTTCCTGCATCATTAATTATGTTCCTATTGAATGAGCTGTAAGAGGGATGCTTGTTCTTTCTATGGCTGCACACACAATTATGTATTGGCCATAGTGATTTTCCTTCATCATCAATTTTATCTTTTACGTTCTATTATAGAACTTCAATTAATGAATTTAAATATACTAACATTTTTTCATCTAGGAAAGCGTCGAAGAAACTGAAAGTGAAATTCTGTGGTACACGGAATTTGAGTGCAAGCACAGAGCTATAATTTAAAATTCCGTTTTCTAAAGTTTTCCGTTCAATTTGACAGGAGCTTTAACATTCGGCTCATCTTGGCCAAAACTTGAAAGATTTGAAATTTATTTTCAAAATATTTTTCTCATGTAATTAATGTTCAAAGATTAATATTATCATTTTATGGCAAATATCCGTTACCGTGAGGTATCATAGTTTCCTTTAAATATATATAGTATTTATATGATCACGTGGACAAAATGAAAGAGAGTATTTATTTATTATTAAATGATTTGTGGTTGAAAAAAGTACTTTTGAAGCATTATTTATTTCCCATCTCTGCACTTCATTATTGCCGTAAAAATTACGCATAATATTTACAGAGTAGTTTTAATTCATTGACTTTACCAAATGCGTATTAGAACGCTCATATAATTTATTGGAAACTTCGTCTTATGGAACATTTTGAATGAGAAAAAGTTCTGAGTAAACAAATTGTTACCCTAAGCATTTTAAAATCAGCAAGTTTTATTACAGCTCTCTACCCTATTACTGTACATAAATAAAACCTTTTATAATTTCACTTTGAAAATTAATTTCTAAACAATAGTTTTTAATATATTTTTGACGCCCTATCCAAATTCTCGAGATGGTGCGAAGTATTTAACTAACCCATATAATTTTATTTCTTAAGCTTCGGTATAATCTGTTAAAACAGGAAGCAGGTTTATTTTATCTTTTGCAGATCCGGAAAAGACATAAGATGACGCATATGCCTATCTTGTTTGCGGTAAAACAACGGTAGTAAGAATAATAATTGAGAAACATCCGTTTGTGCACACTTGGATTAAATAAGCGCAGCCTCGCCTGCATGCTGCAGCTGATACTACCCGCAACACATGTATGTAGGAGTAGATGTCGCACTCCACGGGGATTATCAGGAGCTCTGTAGTTGATTTTCGTGTTGCTTCACTCCAAAGCGATTCTCAATACATTAGCAATTTGTTTCAAACATATAATTTCATCAGATATAGGCAACAGGTACCGAGTTTGTCATTCATTCTCAAATCTACAAGGCCGAAATTTTCAATGAATTTTTCCCGATTACCCTATGGAGATTTTTTTCTTTATGTAGTTTGTCTACACTTGTAGTAAGTGATCTTAGTGAAGAGCTGATAAAGGTGAGGTTTTCAGAATCCCTTAATCAAATGGAAAATTTTGGAATATGTCTGCCCGCACGCGTGCTCGTACGCACGTAGCTCTGAAATGAAATTTCGCATAAAAATAAAGCGTTTTTAAGTTATTAAGGTTTTGATGTCGATATATTAAAAGAATCCCTAACTGCAAACTGCCTTTTATATGGAAATGTTTTGTTATATTTTTCAAGTACATTTTTAAACGATTTTATTCAAAACTAAAATATTTTATATCAAATAATATATATATATATATATATTTAATTTTATGAAGAACACATTAGGGTCTTTTCGTTCTTAATTATTTTGAACGGCTGGTAAACTATAAATAATGGCTTAGTTTTCTACGCGAGAAAACAGGACATAAAAGCACTGTGAATGTATTTTAGTTAATTGATAGAAATTAATTATTTCTTCACACTAGCCGTATATAGGCTAAGGTTTTTGATAGATAGAGTCAACATGAAAAATTCAATGCCACGGCCGGGATTTGAACCACGGATCTCCTGGTTTCGGTCCAGTCGCTCTTACCCATTGAGCTACCACGGCCATTTTTCCATCATGACACTAAATTCTCCATTTGATTCGTATGTTTCCCCGGTAAACCATTAGTTTGTGGCGACTTACTATCGTAAGTACTTGAGTCCCAGGCTTCATCATTTAACTCTAATTATTTTGGTTAATTGATGGAAATTAATCATTTCTTCATACTATCCGTATATAGGTTAAGGTTTTTGATAGATAGGGTCAACATGAAAAATTAAACGTCACGGCCTGGTTACCGTCCAGTCGCTCTTACACATTGAGCTACCATGTCTTTAACTATCTAGGAATATATGTTGCTCTTGGTTTGAATTTTAAAATTCTTAACGCTTCTCTGAATATTTATGTCAATAATCGTTTCTTTCTCGTTTTCAGCAAAAAGTATGGAATTTCAAGGTTGCCATAGAGTATCCACTTTTTGAAAATAAGACTGCCATATCAGCCAACCTTATCGTTCTTTTATATACAATGAAATGTATAATTAAACTATTTCTGTAAATTATGTACAGAAATAAATTTTTAAATAAATATTTTTACCAACTGACTTAAAGTTTCCGGCCCTCGTAGCCATTGTCGTTGGAGTGTATGTCTCTGGCGTTCCACCGCGTAGAGGGTCGCCGGTTCGAGTCCCGCCTTGGGCATGGGTGTTTATGTGTATAATGTATATATGTGTGAAACTACAGAAAACAGGTATGAAAATAAACGGAAACAATAAAAAACTATTAAATAAGAATAATAAAAATATATATCCACATATATACATAGATATTTTCCTATAAGTAAAGGAAAATTGATAAAGGAAACCACATGAACGTTGCCTGTATTCGAGAGATTTGGTTCTTATTGCGAATAATTTTTAGAAATCAGGAAATAATATGAAATTACGTGCAAAATTGGACTTAGTTCAAATGTCCTTGTTGCTACTAGTTTTGGAAACCCCTGTACGAGTTGAATGATCCAGCACGAGTTTCGGAGAAAGCTTAATGCTGCTTCTATGTTTAAACTGTAGCACTGCAGCGAAAAAGTTTGTTTTCTTTTGCTCTTCGCCGGTAACGAGATAAGGAAAGCGGCTGTATCGCAGCTAATGATTTGGAGTACAGATTTTAAACTCGCTGAGAAACCTAATTTTGCTCTCAAACATTTAACTAAGTTATATTTCCATTTTCTCCCAGAAATGAAATGCAGATATTGCTTAAATGAAATACGGCGAATATAAATCAATACAGAGTATTATAAACCAGGGTCAAATCAAGGTTAGGAATCATCTGATAGTTAAAATTGTGTACTACCTTATTTTTTAAAAGTGACGTTTAGTAATATGAGAGCGAAGCACAAAAATTATTAAGATTTTCTCTCTGATGTGATTTATTTTCATATCCATTTAAATTATTCATTCAAGAGCTTATAATTTTGTAAATTCTACATTATTTATGGCTATTTCAATCATGATCTTAGATATGACGAAATGACCAATCATAATTTAAACAAATCACAGTCTTATTTACACTTCATCTCCTTACAGAAACATAGCTTCTCATCCTTGCACAGCAACTAAATGAACAATGTCATTCCAATATTTTTCGCAAATTAAGACACATGCCCGCTGTTTCGTCATCTGTATTAAACGTTGCAAACAATGCATAAATACCTTCTATTCCCTACAGGCTTGATAATTACACTGGGGAACAAAAAAAAATATTTTATATACCCAAAACAAAATAGGCAAATTCTTATGTAAACTGATCTGCTGATTCCAAAAATGCCCCTCAAAATGCTGTATTACGTAACGTATTTTAGGTATACATAATGTTTATGAAAACTTACAGAAATGTGATGTGATAACTCATATTTGATTAATTGAAAATAATAGGTATTTTATTGCCAAATAACATTGAAAATAATAATTATTAATTATTATTAAAATAAATAAACACAAGATAATAATGAAAACCAATACCTGAATTATCTCAGAAGTGTTTCACTGTTGATTTTTTTTTTTTTTTTTTTTTTTTTTTTTGTATTGACTCTCCCGTTTGAGGAATCAACAATAGTCTCCGAACATGGCTGAATCCCAGCGACCCTGGTAATGTCTTTCCATCTCAGAAATGTTCTGGTGAAAACGCTCACCTTGCTCATAACTTACAGCTCCTAGGTTTGTAGGGAAACTATCAAGGTGAGAGTGAAAAAGTGGATTTTAAGTGACATACGGCAACGCATTTCTTTGTAGCTCCTTAATAGTTCTAAGACTAAAGTTTCATAATTTTCTTCTTTGTTATTGCCCAGGAAGCCTTCCACCACTGATTTAAATGATTTCCATGCTGCCATTTCAACACGTTTAAGCTTTGATTCAAAAACACTGTCTTTAAGAAGTAGTCTTAATTGAGGACCGACAAATATACCTTCCTTCAATTTAGATTCACTTATTTTGGGAAAGATACTTCTTAAATACTCAAATGCACTTCCACTTTTGTCCAAATCTTTAACAAAATTATTCATTAACCCGAGCTTTATGTGAAGTGGGGGGAGAAGAACTTTGTGTGGGTCTGCTAGAGGCACATACTTAACATTGCTTGCTCCAGGAGTATAGTCTTCCCTTTTCCCCCATTCTTTCACTATAAAATGCTTGTCAGTGCCCTACTGTCCCATAACCACAAAAAACAGCAATATTTTGTGAAACCTCCCTGCAGTCCCGTTGGCGATGCAACTACCTTGAGGTCACTACAAATTTCCCAGCCATGGTTTTGATAACTAATAGCATCTAAAATTATGGACATGGAATCGTATGTCTCCTTCATTCCTATGGCACGAAATAAAGGTATTGAAGTTAGTAAATTGTCATTATGAAGCAGCACTGCCTTTAAGCTGTATTTAGAAGAGTCGATGGCTATTATTTTAAATTAGGTCAATATGAGTTGGTATCATACCTCATTTCTGTAATTTTATATAAAATAATAAGAATATCTCAAAAACGTTACGTGATGCAGCATTTTCAGAGGCATTTTTGGAATCAGCGAGTCATTTTGCATAAGAATTAGCCTATTTTGTTTCGGGTACAAAAAACGTGTTCCCTAGTGTTATCTAATCAATGCTATGCTTAAAAAATTTTATTGCAATAAGGTACGTCAAATCTACAATGATGATTATTGCCTCCTTAGAATACTCCGTGCCTAATTCTACTTTCCAACACTAGATGGCAAGTTGCACTGATTCAGCAAACCTTTACATTGCAGATAAATATAGTTATTTTACGACTGCATTTTATTAATTAAATTTTGGGGTAAATAACTTATTTTTGTTCGCAAAACAGTCCCAGCAAATTTTAACTGTTAATTTCCACCCACTATTTTCGTGATTCGGAAATTTATGGATGATCTGGAAATCGCTCGTGCCGTTTACTGACATAAATATTCTCTAAAGCTGGCTTTTAATATACATTTCTTTTAATCCTGCAAAGCATAGCGAAGAACTGTGAGCCTTCCAATAAATTTTATAACGAGATTTAACCGGAAAATGCGTTTTGAGGTCCACTAAAACACTAAAATCAAATTGTACATAAATGAAAACTGAAAACTTGAAAAATGCTACGTTTTATTTTACTTTAACAATGTTAAGGTATTCTATGCAAGGAGTTCCAATCTAAGGCTATCCTACATGAATTTGTTTTTATTTATATTAATTTTCTCAGAAGTGGCTTCAAATATTTACATGAATTTTCTGCGAACAGCGTTGAAGTCCAATTCATTCTGAATAAATTATGTATAAAATGTTGGTTGCTTGGTTACCAACACGCCCCACATGGCAGCCTTGGACTTCGGGGTGACTTCGCCCCACCACGTGATGACCGGATCCATTTCTCAAGTGAAGGCACCCATAGGGCGGGTCTATTATCTCCAATGGTAGGGTGATAGTGAAGAAGACGGCGAGGCGAGAGGACCTAGAGCTTAAATCGTGGACTCCGAACCACGCTGGGTATAGGGCACATTTCAAATGTGCTAGACTGAGGTGAAGGCGTGGATAGAGCTGACTTAAAATCGCCAACCCCAGAGCCGGAAATCGAGCTCGGGACCATTAGCACGGGAGCCGCGTACGAAACCACTGCGCTACCGCGGCGCCCCCGTGTATAAAATGTTATAATTAGGAAAGCATAAAATACAGAATCTTACTTCTGGGAAAATATAGAGTTCATTAAATCATAGAGTAATGTGAGCAGTTTTATAAATATTTCATGTTGCATGTTCCAAATTAAAGGGCCTAATCTAATTTAAATATGTATTTGTACTAAGTTAATACATACATCAGTTGAAGGCTGGTTACAAGATTAAAGGAGCTAATCTTACGGAAGATTTTTGAAAGTTTCTACGTTTTCCTTTATAGGAAGTCACTACTATGTCTTCCCTATTATTTCCCCGTGCTTCAGAGAATCTGCTTTCATGCAGATTTCTTTGTGTTAAAACCAAAAGGCTTATTGAAATGGCGAGAAATTAAGACTTAAATAACAACATTTATGCTGAATTTCTTGCCTAACACCCCTATTGTTTTCGCGGATTTATTTCATTCAATTTGAGCACTATTTTCACATATTTTCAGGATCGAACAAATAAACTGGGCCAACAATGGTATGTAAGTTAAAATCTTCTAACTCCATAACTGTGTTTCGTTGTTGTCATATACACAAATAATTAGAAATTTTTCTTCGCTAATTTAGATGCTAGAAGTTTACTTTTCTAATACTATCTGCTTATATTAAGTAGAGAAAGTGTTGTATTTAACCTAAAAATTTTATAATGAAGTTTAATTGGAAAAACGTGTTTTGCAAACGCAGAGCCCAAAAAGTCGTTTTTGAAAAAAAGGTGCGACAAGCTTTTTAAAAATCTGACAATTACTTGTTCTACTGTATTCTGTAACTTTTTTTTTTTTTTTTTTGTAAAATACATCCTCCAAATTATTTAAGTCATGTCGGGCGGTGAATGAAATGGGTGAAATGATGCTCAAATGAGTCCAGAATCCATGGAGCTTAGAGCTACCCGACATTTGTATTTTAAGGATAAGGGAAAACCCCGGAAAAACCGCATCCAGGTAACTCACCCTGACCGAGATTCGAACTCGGGACCTCTTGAACGTGCTACCGAGGCGAGTGTATTCCGCAATTGAATGTGTATTTAAATTAAAATGTATCTGCGTTAACAAGAAGTGGATATAATAATAAGCTTTTGTAGTATTAATTTGTAGATAAGTGGCTAGATGGTATCCAAATCCTTTCTACTGCATTGTGCAAAACTCACATCCCCCTACATCTGAATTTGAATACAATAACCTTTTAGATGGATTAACGTTACCACTTTTACGTTATTTATAAAATTTTGAAGGTTATTTACAGCTGATGTGTGATAGGTAAGCTAAACTGATTTTAATTTGTTCTTAGACAGTGAAAATTCCAAAATGACATGCCACTTACTATACATACATGTTTAAACATTTGAAGAAATCCTTTCGTTATATCGAACAGGATGAATATCAGCTCACTGTGTATATACTACGACCTTGGGAAGAGTTGCATGAAACTCCCATCAGGACAGAATCAATGTATATCTGCCGACAGTTAATTTAATGTCGATTGATACAAGGAATTCCTTTCTGTTGGACGATGTTCGAGCCGGATACACACCATACCTGCCAGTCAACGTCCATCATCTGCACCGCTGCTCTGCTGTTTATTTTCAGAGTGAGGTTATTGTACCCAGCGCTAGATGTACCGCACTTCCTACCTAGGGCTGCCCATGCAGAAGTTGTGGCCCTCGAACTTAAGATTGACTTACACATTTTTATATTATTATGACACCTTAAATTAATGTTTTCTCTACCACTTACGTACGGGTAAAACTCAGGGCTGTCCATAGAGAAGTTATGGCCCTCGAACTTAAGATTGACTTACACATCTTTATATTATTATGACACCTTAAATTAATGTTTTCTCTACCACTTACGTACGGGTAAAACTCAGGGCTGTCCAAAGAGAAGTTATGGCCCTCGAACTTAAGATTGACTTACACATCTTTATATTATTATGACACCTTAAATTAATGTTTTCTCTACCACTTACGTACGGGTAAAACTCAGGGCTGTCCATAGAGAAGTTATGGCCCTCGAACTCAAGATTGACTTTTGCACTTTTTTTTATATTTTTATGACATTTTAAATTATTATTTTCTCTACCACTTAGGTACGTCCACCATCCACCCACCGTCATATCATTAAACAACCACCATCATGCCAGTAAGGGACGATGTCCCGAAATGGCAAAACGTCGAAGGCCCCTCCTCTGAGGAGGAGGTTCACCTTCAACGACACCACTGTGCTGTGTCACTTAGGTACGCGTAAAACTAAAATTATCCGAAAAGGCTTTCAAGAATTCTCAACATCCACTCTTACAAACAATAAACAATAATACAGTTTTTAGAGAGCTTACACTAAAATCTCTTAATATAAACCTCATACGAGAAACCAAAGATTATAAACAGTGGAATGACAGCTTTATAACATTCCATTGTTACCACTATTTTTTCTGGTGGAGGAAATTATATATATTAAGCAGAGATCTTGTATAATTTAATTTAATGGCGGATTATTTGATGACTTGAAACTAGAAAAGATTAAGATGAGCAGAAACAATTTTTCAAGCATATGGTAAGATGTCTTGGCAAAAAATAATACGCGACATTGCGTGAACAGATAATTTCAATTAGCCCACCTCGGTAGCGTAGATGGTAGCCTGTCTGCTCCACGTTCAAGAGGTCCCGAGTTCGAATCTCGGTCAGGGTGTGTTACCTGGATAAGGTTTCTCCGGCGTTTTCCCTTATCCTAAAAGACGAATGTTGGATAACTCTAAGTTCCATGGACCCTGGGCTCATTTGAGCATCATTTCACCCATTCCATTTATCGTCCGATATGACTTAAAAAGTTGAAGGACGTAAATTACAAAAAAGTTCAATTAGGCTAAAATAATCTTATATTTTTGCAATTCTACTCAAGTATTTGCATGTGTGAAATACTTCAGAAATGCCCTCAAACATCAATGCCTCATAAAAAAAATTTAATTTTTCTTATTTATCTCCCAACGTAATCTCCAGAAAGGCTAATACATTTGTCATATCGGTGTTCTAATTTAATTAAACCATCTCTGTAGTGTGATTTATCATGTTCCTCAAAGTAGCCTAGTTTACGAGGACCTCCTCGTTTCTATGAAATCTTCGTCCTCCAAGAAAATTTTGAGGTTAGGGAACAGGTGGTAGTTACTGGGTGCTAGATCTGGCGAATAGGGTGAATGCTCAAGCAAATCGAACTTTCATTCGCACATTTTCCCCATTTAATGACTGTACGATAGACCGGGGCATTGTCGTCAAGAAACAAGATTTTTTTCTTTGCTAAATGAGATCTTTTTCCTTTCACCTCATCACTCAAACGTTGCAGTAAGCTTGTACATTAGTTACCAGTGATACTTTTAACCGTTTCCAAGTGATTAACAAAAATAGTTCCCTGTGCATCCCAGAAAACACTCGCCATAACCTTGTTAACCGACAAAATTGTTTTAGTTTTTTTATAGTTGGTTCACCTGGCGCAATCCACTATTTTGACTGTGATTTACTTTCTGGAGTGTAGTAATTGTATCTAAGTTCCATCCATGGTAATAAGCAGCCTCAAAACTTCATTGGGATTTTTACGGTCTTTTTACAGTCTTTCTTTGCGACTTTTGATCAGGTGTCAATTGCACAGACCTTGTGAAAGCCCAAAACATTACTTAAAATATTACCTGCACGTTCGTTTGATATGTTTATAGCCTCCACTATCTCGAAAAAATTTAATCTGCGGTCTTCCAGTACTAAACGATGATTTTTTTTTTTAATTATCTCTGGAGTTGTGACTTGCACAAGGCGTCTAGAGCGAGACTCAACGCCAGTGCTCGTACGTCCCGTTTGAAACTATGCAACCCACCTTTTAATCATTGTATATGAAGGGGCAGAGTCTTCTAATGCACTGTACATTTCCGCCTTGATTAATTTAGGCGTTGTCTTTCAAATGGAAGTATTTAATCACTACTCGTTTTTCCACATCCTCCATTTTCTACACTTGTCTTGTTCAAAATTCTGTCTTTCAAAAACTAAACAAGCTATTCACTTGTAACTATGGATGCAAGCTAGTCTAGAGATAAACTATATGATACTATCCGTCAAACTGGCCTAGTGGCACCATCTCTATGTGAGACCCGGGACTTATCAGCCGACTCTCGTATTTTTTCATAATATTTTAACACTCGCCTTTCAGCGTCGTTCTGCAAACATTTCTACTCGCAAAATAAAACTTCACTTTTAATACTGTGACTTTGTGGGTTCGTAGAATTAAAAGTCCAATTTGCCGAAGCTCTAGCTGTTCTTTTATTTCCATAGAAATACGCCGTTCAATTCTCACGTAGCAACATTACATCACATATACAACATAATCTTCCAATGTCGATGACAATAACAAACAGCTCTCGTTACAACAACACTCTCAGCTGTTTTCTGCTTACCTCTCCCGCGATTGTTTTACAACTGTCGCTTGGCGAGTCATCACTATCTTAAATACCTCATTCATAATTCGAGACTGTTATGAAGTTTCTCTAACATGTCACCAGATAAAACTCTACTGTTCTAGAATGTAATTGATCGTATATAACTGCGCGCGACAATACTTTATCATAAACTTTAAGAAAATTCAGAAAACTTTCAGTATTTTGGTTTTAATTATAATATGGGTAGAATTTGACAATTGTTGAATATTTTATGTACGGTATTTCCAAAATTATTTTAAATGCGTTTTATGGGGCAGAATGCTTAATATTTACCAGTGTCATGGAAACTAATATGTAAAGTGACGAAGTAAATGTATGTACTCAGCAATAAGGAAGTGTTAGTGAATTTCTTTGTTGGTTTATTTTTCACGAATTTAGAATTTATTTAAACATTTCCATGGCATTTTCAAGTGGTGCAAAACTTCGAAAGCATGTAAGCTAGTTTTTAAAAGTGTTACAATTTTTAAAACATAAAAACAGCAACAATCAATCGTTCTTACTGCTCACTTTGGAGAAGCAAAGGGTTTAGGATTACCTAAAAATATCTTAACTTCCGTATACTTATTGTAAACAAGTACATAATACACCGAAAACAAGATGTTTGACTCTGGTGTTTCATTTCCGCTTGCGCGATCCCGTTGAAGCAGCTACCTTATGGGGGATCGATTTCGGGTCACCTGGGTGAAAATCCGCAGCTGCAGAAAGCCTATTTAAAGACCCAGACAGTTGAAACTGTGAAGAGCTTACTTGTGGTGTACGTGCAGCAGACGGAAACCGCTGAAATGTGGTTAACTTTGACTGCGGTTTGCTTTTGTCTTCAACAACCACAGACAATTTCCCTAGGGAGAGCAAATTTCCCTCACAGAGAACTTATCCTTTCGTTGTTGCGCCTTTGGCGTTCTGTTTAATTTCACGGTAAGAGATTAGCCATGTAACATGGTTTCTTAATTTCATTAAATGTCTTTGAGGATTGGTCTTCATCGCTTACTTAGCTATGTTCTTTATACGCTTCATAATTTGATCATACCACAAGTTGCCTAGTTTTATGGAAATAAAAATATTGAAGCTCTCTTAGGTATTAGGCCTGGTTGCATAAAAGATAATCTAAGTTCAAGCATATGAAAATGATCTTCAGTCAAGCAGAACTTAGAATTTTGGTTGTATAAACATTCATCTAAGATCATGTCCTCTTGATCTAAGGTCAAACCTAACTGGTGGATTTTCTCCAGTTAACTTGATTGAACTTAGATCAGAAGAACTTCAAAATTTACAAAATAGTTTCTGAGAAGAAATAAGTAGTGCAACTTTAAATAAATAGTAACTAAAGCATTTTTGTGGTTACTTGTATAAATGTAACAAATGTATGTTAAATATGCATTGTTCGTGTTCATAACCTATACATGTTTATTATATTCAGAATTTAGATCACTCTGATATCTCTGAAGATGAGAATATTCTATTTGAAATGTCTCCTCGTGTTTTTCAACATAGAGGAAATCCCATCTCAAAACTAAATGACAGAAAATTCAAAATGAGATTTCGACTATCAAAGCATGTAGTTGAAGAACTGGATCATAGGCTACATGCACAGTTAAGAACACAAACCCTGAGGAATTATGCACTCAATCCAATATTTATAATCCTGCTCACATGAGGTTCTATGCAACTGAAAGCTTCCAAATGGTGATTGGGGATATATTTAATATAAATAAAGGAACTGCGTTTAGAACAATACACAAAGTTACAAGGGATATTGCAGCTTTAAGACCTCATTTCATCAGGATGCCTATGGAAAAGGGTGAAAGAAGAAGGGTTATGCGAGATTTAAAATTAGCGGAACACATCTTCTCTTTTGCTTGAACTTCCATTTTATATACAAATGTAATAATTTGTAACTTAAAACTTCACTTATCTCCCATTTTTGTTTATATTTTCCAACTCACAGTATTGTAAACAGACGAAAATGAAAAAAAAATTTGCATTAGGCATATAATGGAGATAAAGTAAGCGAAATGATTAAATTTTAACTAATACTGTTTCAATATGGAGTGCATTCTTATACTGTTTATTTAAGATAACATTATTTCTAGGACAAATAACCATAAAGCGAAAGATTTATTTAGTTTTTGTTATGTCTATATTGACTACTCTGTGCAGTTGAATTAAACAGAGTCCAATAGTTCCGATAATTCTCGAATCCTTTCGATACAACACGAAAGTTGCAACATGTTTAGCGATGTTGCTGCATTTGTTTTTGTGATCTCAGATCAGTACTAAACGGCGTTTATCTGATCTAAAATCAGCAGTTTTCAACCCACGCGGTATAGTAAACTTAGTTCAGTTTTGATCTATGATTATAAATGAACTGCAGTTAGCGATTTTTATGCAACCGAGCCTGAATGATTATAAACTAAAATAACAAAACAGTCAATTCTATTATTCACTGACCACATTATAGTAATTAGAGTAGAAAAGCCAGTGGCAAGGTATGACTTTTAAAGCGAGGGAAGCTAAAATAATAGTTTTCATTAAAATAACAGAGAAAATGACTCAAATAACTAAGGATACTCTTTCTATTGTACAGTCACACGTAGGCCCTTCTTTCACTACAAGGCTGTTCACTCTACAATTAGACATATTGCTTTTTCTCCTCTCCACTCTACGTTCCAATAATTTTTCCTAGAGCTGGCCCACATTCCGTGAACTATTTAGCCGGAAAGTATGCAATTCGTACATGTTTGCTAATAACTTAAAATTTACCAAGAATTTCCTATTTGTCACCACTAAATACCAATCTCCGTAAAATATTATTGCTACAGTACGGCCGCTGGATCTCCGGCTCTGACGTTTCGTGGTTGCAGGAAGTGGAGGGGGCAGTTTAATAGTACCAACATACAGTAATGAGCAATTGGAAACACATCCACAAAATTATCCTTAGAATGAAAACATATATAATACGAGGGCTGTTCAATAAATAATGATCATAATTTTCTATGATCATAATCTTTCGCACTAAAATTCAACCTTATTATATTGTTATTTTAATGTGAAACAAACAGGCCGTAGTAGTTTCATTGTTAGTACTCCTGGTTCCCGCCTTCCAGCTACTCGTCTTACGGAAGAAAACATCAACACCGCTGCTGTCATTGTGAGAGAGGATCGACGAATTACCTTAAGATCACTTTCTGAAATATTGAACATTTTTTTTTTTTTTTTTTTTTTGTTAACTTAAGCTACTTGCTTTTATTTTTGAAGCGAAAGAGGGAGGAAGGGAGGGACAAGGAGAGGGAGGAAGGGAGGGGACCGATTTTTATCTTTATTTTATTGTACCTCACTGTTTTACATGTAGGGGAATGATGTCCGAAATTGATATTATTCTGCCTATATCTCTTAAACGTGCAGTATCCACGGTTTGAAGGGTGCTATTTTCTTGAGCTGGATCATTGTCCATCTCTCTTCGCGTAAAAATCGTCTGAGCCGTGATACTGAACAATCACTTGGCGTGTCCAGTGTGTTTATCCAGGTAAATGTACCCATTATGAGCCAGAGCAGTGCACGTTGTAATGAAGGGTTCACCTTAGGAAGATTCAGATGTAATATATCTTCATGTGAAGCATCCCATCCGGCAGGTATCCAGCTATTACATTTGTCTAGCACCCAGTTCCATATATCAGTTTTTCCGGAACATACCATCACCCGATGCGGAAGTGAATCTGCTTCCGAGCAAATAGGGCATCTCGGGCAGTTAGCCATTCTGTGGCGGTACAGTTTGTCTGCCGTTGGAAGAATTTCATTGACAATTTCATACGTCACCGCTAACCATGTGGTGTTCAGTTGCTGACAGCCAAAACATTTCCATATGCGCTGCCAGGGCAGCTGCGGATATTTTATCTGTACCTGTGGGGTGATTCTAACTGCTTGACGAAGATAAGCATAAATGTTCTTTACTGTGCACTTATCACCATCTATTGAGTGCTCCGGGGGTAACCGCTCCAACGCGTAATACGTGTCCCGTAAAATCTCGGGTACCTTGCCTCGTTGTCCTTGGCGCCAAAAATCCATGTGCGTGCGTTGTATCATGGTGTCCACGGGATCACTCTGATTATTTAGGGCAAGCAGAAGCATTTTGATCATCAACGCTTGCGACTGGAGAGCCACCTCTATTAATCCCCAACCACCTTGCCCCTTCGGGAGACGTAGTTGAGCCCGCGCAACACGGTAGAGCTTCCCTGTCCAGATGAAATAGCCCAATATCTGTTCTATCCTCTGGGAATCCCGCTTTGTTGGTGGTAGCACGTGTGCAAGGTACCAAATTCTGCTGAGCGCGAAACTGTTACAATATCGTATACGTTGTACCAAATTCAACATCCGGAGTTTCTGCTTGTACATCATCCCACGCAGTACATTAATCCGGGTCGTCCAGTTATATTCCCTCATGTCCGTCTCGCTATCACTAAAGTAAACTCCCAAAATCTTCGTGCGCCGCACCATAGGTATTCCTAAGATGGATGTGTCCGGCGGATCTGGTCCAATGGCTAAAATCTCGGACTTCTGCATATTAAATGTCATCCCTGTCGATCCCTCGTACTCTTGTAAACAATCTCTTAAGCGAGGACTGTCTTGGGGGGTGGTAACTATTACCGTAATATCGTCTGCGTAGGCCCTCACAACCATTCGCTGCCCATATATCGCAAGTCCATCAAGTGTAGATTGCAGCTGTCGGAGTAGTGGGTCAACATACAGGGAGAATAGCATCATGGACATGGGACATCCTTGTCTGACTGAGCGTTTAATCGGTATAGCAGACGTTAAATAGTCATTGCAGAGAACTTTTGACGAGGCACCAGCATACATGGCTCGAATCAGGTTGCAGAATTTATCAGGCACTTTTAATTACATCATACGTCTCCACAAACCGTCATGAACAACGCTGTCAAAGGCCCTTTGGAGGTCCAAATTAATAATCGCTGCAGACTGATGTTCCTGTGCGCAATGCAGTATACATCCTCTCAAGGCAGCTAACGTATTTTGCAGGGTCGCTCCCTTCTTTACTGCGGCCTGGAACTCGCTAATGCTATATGGTAGTATCTTTTGCATACGACCAACAATTATTTTAGCGAACAGTTTGTAATCACAGTTTAACAGCGTGATCGGTCGATAATCCTGTAAGGACTTGGGTCTAGCCACCTTCGGAAGTTGTACCACTATCCCATCTGCAAATGTGCGTGGTAAATGCTCTGTATTCCACATTTCCTGAAAGACTTGTAACAGTTCGTTCTGGATGTGACACCAACATTGCTTGTAAAATTCATATGGCAAGCCATCAGGTCCTGGGGAGGCACGCAATTTGGATTTTTGGATTATTTCACGTAACTCTGATTTGGACAGCGACAGCGTGTCCTGCCACAATTCTTCCGGTAGCTCTGGTAGGAATTTTGACATATATGCCTCTACTTTGTGTGCGAGATCTGCGGGGTCGGTGAATCGTTGTGCGTAGAAATTGTTCACTTCACGAATAATTTGGGCTGTAGTGGAAACCTCCCGTCCATCTATTTCAAGTTGAGTGATTAGCTTCCGGCGACCATGATTACGTTCCTTTGCCAAATGAAAAAAACTCGCCTGCTCCCCATGCAGCACTTCCTCCGAGTGTACTCTGGCCAAATATCCCTGAAGTTGTTGTGTTTTACGAGCTTTTATATGTTCTTTGATCTCCCGCACTAGTTGCAGAACATTGTCTCCCTGCTGTTGGCGTACGTGCAGCTCGTGGAGGATTTGGAAGTAATATTCCATGGTTTCTCTTCTAGCCAGCGCTCGACGAACGGCAGCAGCCCGAAAGAAGTTTCGTAATGTAGGTTTGGCTTTACACACCCACCAGTCGACTTTGTTTGGTGCACGCGCAAAGGATTCCCGCAATCGTGACCAGCAGTCCTGGAAATCAGTCATCACTTCCTCATCCGTAAGCAAGGAGCAGTTAAGTTTCCAGTAACTTCTGCCTCTATTGCAGCTCGCCGCCCTGCCCTCAAGTGCATGTATTAGAGCGTTATGATCACTAAATGCCACCGGCATTATTTCTGTGCGCTGAAGGCGGGGTAAGAGTTCAGCCGTAACATACATGCGGTCCAGTCGTGAAGCTGATGGTCCTCTCACGAATGTAAATTGTACTGCTGAGCCGTGCTTATGTTCCCAGGTATCTGTCAGGTGCATTTGTTCTACTAGCTGTTGCAGAGTACTACACCCATTGACGGCACCCCGTTGATCTTTAGCAGCTAAAGTACAATTAAAATCGCCAACCAGGACGAACGGTGCACTTGATGGAATATGGGTCAAGATGTCTTGCCTAAAAAAATTTTCTCGCTGCTTTCGTTTATTACTGCCCGCAGGGGCGTAAATGTTCACCAAGGTAATGCCCTCATACACTGCTGAGATGGCTCTACCAGAGGGATGGAGCACGAAATTATGTAGTTGTAAACCTTGACGATACACAATAGCCGTACCGGTACCTTCCGGCCCAAGATTCGTCTCGTACTCGTAGCCATATAAGAAGTCCATATTATCAATATTCACCTCCTGCAAAAAGCAGATATCTATGTCATGATTTATCAAGAAGTCCCTTAAAAGTTGCTGTTTGACCACCTGTCGCAGACCATTAACATTAAGCGAAGCCCAGATTTGCGCACCTATCGGCATTCAATGGGCTAGGAGCACATCCTTAGTGATGCCAGGATTTCGAAGAACCAGGAACCACTTTAATATCAGTTGAGCCTCCTTGAACAATGCCTGGGCACGAATCCTCTTTGGTAAGTTTAGCTGAACGTAGTTCTTCTTCATATTCATCACCGTCATCCACTGCCGGCCGCTTGACTGAGTCTATCTCTTTCCCTTGGATGGGAACCGGGGGACCACCTTTCAGGTGTAGCACATCCGGAGGTTGCTGTCGTGGTGGAATTCCTTGCACTTCCATCCTCCTGTGCTGACTTCTTAATCGAGGGTCGCGACCCGACAATGTAATGCCAACCTTTTGCCTTAACTGAGCTATTTCAGTATCAGTTACCTCTACTTCTTCATCACTTACAACCTCCATAACACCATCCCGAGAACCCTCAGCTGGAGCAGTAACAGCAGATCTTTTAGGGGCATCCTGTGTCTCAACCATAGGCGTGATATCGTTGGCCACTGCAGACTTTTCGGACTCCGCCGGCTCTCTCGTTAGCTCCACTACTGCCGGACCATTGTCTGCCTGTTGTGTAGGTTGCTCCGGCGGCTGGTCTTCTGTGGACGTACTCGTCGAACCTGCTGCGTACTCTCTACCGACAGCAGCAGCATATGAGTTAGCACCTGCTGCGACACTGAAGGTAACTGGACGGTTCCGTGGGTTGATGGGTAACCGCGTAGCACGAAGGGGGCACTCAGCTTTCAGGTGGGTGGTGGCATGACAGAGATGACAAGCTTGCGGTTGACCGATGTAACTGATTCCAATCAAATAGGTATCGATAACCAAGCTAGCAGGTATGTGACGTTTTAGTCCCATCTTCACAGCAATCACTCCGTTGTTGGTCGGAAGAAGATACTGGGAGCTCCATTGCTCTCTGCGTATGTCATACACTGTACCGTATTGGCTCAGCTGCTGCGACAACACAGCGAGGGGAACCTCCGAAGGTAAATTGAACACTCTAACATTCACTGTTTGCTGATCACCCGGTGTAATTCGTAACTTTGCCGTTTCTCCAGAGGCGTAGGTAAAGGTTTGTTCATCTTGATAACGGGCTAGGAGATTATCGTATAATACCGCCGAAATCACCTTCACATATATAGCACGTTCTCTTGTGTGCAGCTGGAGCGTGTCAACTTGATCCACTTGTAATCCCATGAAATTTACAAGTCACTGGTGGATTTCTAATGCAGTAGGTTTACTTGCCGTTGCTTCAAATTGAATTTTTAGTGTATTCACACGTTTGTACATCGCCATGATTACTTTTTAAACTCAAAACCGAGCAGGTATAAATATACCCAATTCAACAAAACTACGCGCGGAGCGCTGAACTGTATACACGACAGCACAAACAAAGCCCGCTCGGCCTGGCGTTTACTACCGTACAAAGCGGAAAGACAACCTCGCGGTATGCCAGTCACCGCACAACCAATCCATTGGGTGCCACCCACACGTTGGTGACAGAAACATTACACATGAGACGTGTTTGTGCGCGATGGGTTCCAAAACTGTTGATTATCGAACAAAAGGACATTCGCATGCAGGTCTGCATGCAGTTAAAGTTGATGTTAGAGGAAGATCCAGAGTTTCTTTCAAACGTAATCACTGCTGATGAAACTTGGCTACATCATTTTGATCCTGAGAGCAAACAGCAAAGCTTAGTGTGGAAATCTCCTTCATCAACAACCCCCAAAAAAGCAGATGCAGTTGCTTCTGCTGGGAAAGTTATGGTCATCTCATTCTTCTCATATATTCATGAAATGTTTTATCAGCATGTTGTACCTGCACACACATTAGTAACTGGACAATACTACAGGGAAAACAATACTACTCCTGAAAACATTGCAAGTCCATATCAGGCGTAAAATACCACATTACCGTGAAACAGGCTGGATGCTGCACCACGATAATGCGCGGCCGCATATTGCCAATGTTGTTGAATATCTTGCAAAATTTAACATGAAGTACATCCCTCACCCTCCCTACAGTCCGGATTTAGCCCTATGTGACTTTTTCTATCCCCTAACTTGAAGAAACGCTTTCGTGGGAAGCATTATCCATCATCAGAAATAGTGGTGAAGGCTGCGGAGGTGATTTTGAAGGATCCCTAAAAAATGGTTTCCAGCATGTCTTTAAAGACTGGCAGAAACGCTGGGGCAAGTGCATCGCATTTGGGGGAGACTATTTTGAGAAGGATCATCAAAATTATGAGGATGAGTAAAGGTATGTTTTTTTTAAAAAAAAATTGTGATCATTCTTTATTGAACAGCCCTCGTATTAGCTTTAACACTGAAATCAAACTTGCAATTTCACTATCTTGCAAGATATTCATTACAGCGCCACTGTATTCGAATATTTCTTTTACAAATTTTACGCGCGCTAACTGCTGTTAGTAGTACTGGGAGTCTGTACAACCAGTGTCGTGGTAAGGAAGTTAAAACTGGCTAGCGCCAATCAGCATTGACGCTGCTAGGCGTGGCTTCCGAATCCAACACCGTGTTGCCACTATAATTTTGTGTGGACCACGTGATTTTGGTGCTTGCGCTGGTGAAGTTTGTTTGTTATTTTGTGCGTGCGTGAATTCCCATTTTTACTGTTTGTAAATCCTATTATTAATCGCTATTATAATAATATGGCTACTGGTCCTTGAAATATGCAAATGCGTGAAATATTTAAAATATGCATTATTACTCTGCTTGAAATTCCCGCTAAATGCTGTTGAAATATACTTACAGGTGTATTCAAAAGCGACAAATAAAAAATAAACCTTTTTTCACACACATTCATTATGCGGAAATAATGTATAAATTACCGAGTGGAGAAACTCAGTAGGAAGGTCTCGGATTCAAATCCTATGGCTCACCAATCCCAATGGGTGTTTTTGTGGTTTCCCTCAGTTACCAATGTAAATAGCGGGTTGGATGTTTAACACCATGACCCAAAGTTCCACCTTAAGTCTAAAACAACAGTAAAAAGCAAAATAGATGGTAAGAGCGAATGCTGTGCCATCTATCCACAGATAATGAAATCAGAAGACTGAACGGTAACTTAATGCTATCGTCTTCCACCAATTCGCCTAGCTGGTGAGGCCGTCCATTGGAAAACTTACGTTAAGTATCTTGGTGTTCTACTCGACATCAAAATGACGTGGGGAGACCACATTACATGTGTGGCTAATAAAGTTAGCAAAAGAATGGGTATGCTGTGTCCTCTCTATAACTGACGATCGGTGATGTCTCTGCCTACAAAACTGCTCCTGGATAAGCAAGTACTCCGGCCAGCCATCACATACGCCAGTGAAATATGGGGAGTAGCAGCCAAGTCTCACTTACACCGCCTTGAAATTCTGCAATCCGCAGTGCCACAGACTCCCCTTGGTACATCCCCAATCTAGTTATCCGACGTGACCTACGTATCCTAACAATAACAGACTATATCCATACTCTTTCACGTTCCTTCTATCAAAACCTCTCCCACAACTTCAACTCCCTCATCCGCGGTCTAGGTGAGTACGACATCGATCCTGGAGAGCGCTACAAACGCCCGAGACTGCTTCTAGGCACATAAAATAACACATCAGATGGCTTATATATAACTCCAACCTCATCTTCTGCCGTATATTATCCTTCCTTACAAAACACTCCACTGCCAGTAGAGGGCCTAGCCCTGATCTGGCTTGAGACCGAAGGTCTGACATTCAAATGTTCAATGTCCAGTCGTGTGTGTAATGCTATTGTCTGGTACCTGTAGAAGTAGAAATGCAGTTACCTAGCCCTAAGCCTCTGTGGACATAGGTCGAAACAGAAGATTAAATAGAATTCAATATATACATGTATTCTTCATTTGTATTTCAGAAAATAAAAAGCAGCAGTTTTTATCAGTGCAATGTTGTTATCTGTCTTACTATAGGTAAGTGATACGTTGAATTGAGTAGGTAAAAATACATGCTTGCAATAATTATATACTATAATTAATAAACTATTTAAATACCACTTAAATTACTTGTCTCGTACAAAGAGTTTCCATAAACTTAATCAGATAAGAGTGTACTTTTATAATCGTCTTTAAATTGACAGTAGTCACGACCTACAATCAGCAAGCACAAGGTTCATAACAATGCATATTTTGTTTCTTTTAAAAATATAGTCTTTCTCATATTTCGTATTTTATCCCTTTAATGTTCAGCTTATATCTTATAATATCTTCAGCTTATGTTTATTTTTGTGGTTATGATTTCAGGATTAATTGTGCTCTACGTTATTATTTTAAAATAATTCTGGTTCTATTTCAAGTAAATAAGTTATTTATCTATATCATATATAATCATTTAATTCATTTGTGGTATATAATGAATTAAGTTGAATGGTACTGTATAGTGTATATGTCAGTTATCACGTTACAGCATTCAATACAGTTGTAGTGTTAAAGGGTTAACTTTCAAATGCAAATTCTTTGTAATGACACGCGACGTCACCGTTTCCAGGACAATTATGGTAGAATACCTAACAATACAAGAAACTGCTGGATTATCTTCCCATTTCAGTAAGATATATTCTCAGTGCCTAGTAAATGGCTGTTCTAGAAGTGAAGCGTCATTTTGTTAAGTATGAAAAAGTTTGGCCATTTTGTTACAGTATCATTGAATGAGGTTAGAGTTGTAGACTGAAGTACCCCACCCCACTTTAATACAGATTAAATGTAGCCGCTTAGATGTCAAACCTGTACATGCCAGAGTAAATAGTTACTGCATTTCCTAAGCAAACAGCTGTTTAGTAATGAGTTGAACATTATTGATCTCTAGTTCTACACTTACCTCTCCCTTAGTTTAACATCATTTAACCATTTAGGTTAATTCAAGCCATTAGACGACTGAATGAATGAACCGGAATGAGTGACTTCTAGATTCGAACAGGTTATAAAGTTAGAGTCAGACTAAAATACAATGCCATAGTTGGGATTTGTACCACGTATATTCCGGTCTCGGTGCGGTTGCTCCAACCACTGAGCCACTGTGGCAACATATCAGCACATTAAGGTCAATTACTGGAAACTATTTGTAATTTCACACTAGCCATGTGTAGCAAATTGAAGATGGTGGCGATCAAGGGTTACCACAGCTCCACGTTGTGCGCCAGTTTGAAGCAAAATTGTATGATTAACAATGAGGTTTCCACAGCTCCACGTTGTGCGCCAATTTTAAGCAATATAACATTGGTGAACGATGACAAATATGATTGGCGAGCAATGAGGTTTCTCTCAGGGTATGCGTGGATGGGTGTGAGAAGGAGATTTTCACAACACTGGAATGCCCATCTCCAAATTATTTATTCACTGCTTCTTCTTTTCAAACATCGAAATGGAAGTTGCCGACCGATGGTTACCACAGCTCCGTTTAGAGTTACTGAATGCTAATTGTTTATTACTCGATAAATTTTGATGACCCGACAAATATTCAAGACAGAACAAGTTGACCGCTCTAATAGGCTTCACGTCTCAGACTCCTCTCATCGGCCTGACACCAAAGACTCCTCTGCTCGGCTTCAAGCCGAAGACTGTTTATAATGGCTTCCTAGCCGCGAAATAGCCACATCGGCTACACGCCGAAGAGTGCTTTTCTGACCACAGCTGCGTGTGTATATCTCTAACTTCCACTCTCAAAATTCCTTTTCAAACAAAGTCCCTTTTGTGGCTGTTTTGGTCGCCATTGTAAATGATCCAAAGAATTCCCTATTCATACACGTCAAGTGACAATTCCTTTAGAAATCTTCTAAGGACACTGCTTCTTACATGCCTTTGTTATACACTTTCCCCAACTCAACTGGCCCTGCCCTCTTGTCGTAACAAAGAACCAACATTCCTTTGACATCCATCACGATTCTTTGCTTCTGGCAAACCATAATTTCGGTATCACATGTGTAGGACAAATGTTGTGCTACCACGTTGCCATTGCAGCTCAGCGGTTGGAGACTGGGAGATCCGACGTTCAAATCCCATTTATGGCATTGAATTTTACAGTCTGACTACCTTTCTAATCATGTTTTTAGAACGTTAATCCCCACACACATTTAAGTGCAGTCAAATTGATCTAAAATTTGAAATGATTGAAGCTTCACTCGAAAGAATTTTGATTTCTCAATTTATTGTAATTTCTTTTGCACTCAAAATTGTTGCTACATTTCAGTACAGTAAAAAAGTGGTTCTCAAAATACTCCTTTGTTCGGAATAGGGTTATTAATTCACCGTAGATTCCCTTCAGTCTAGGAAAAATTGAACATTTGAATCAAACTGAAAAATGCAATGGCATAGCCAGGTTTTGAGCGATCTTCCACTGTCCTTTGGTTGTCCCAATTCACAATTGCGGATTGTCCGCAATGACAATTGAGGGTAGGAAATGAATTCCCAAAAGAATCCACAATTTTAGATTTTCCCGGTAAAACACTTGGGATTTAGTATCGAAATGGCAGCACAACGGGTAGGAATCTGTATTAAAAAGAACTGCTGCTAGATGGCAGAAGTATCGTTAAATTGAAATGCAACACGAGATGGCAGAGCAGTCGACGACTTTATCACCAGATTGCGCGCAATTCATAGTGCTTCAGCATGTTGTAATAATAGGGGTGCCAGTTTCACCTATTGTTATTCATTGTTTAATGGTTAAGATAAAATCCTGTATTTATGCTTCATAAATAGCCTTTATTAATAACAAAATCAGTGTTAAGCATATTTCTAATGTTAATAAATTAGAATGATAGAATGAATTTATTTTTTGTGGTAATTTACGTCTTCCAACGTTAAGTCATATCGGACGGTGAATGAATTGGGTGAAATGATGCTCAAATGAGTCCAGGGTCCATGGAGCTTAGAGTTATCCGACATTCGTCTTGAAGGATAAGGGAAACCCCCGGAAAAAACCTTATCTAGGTAACTCACCCTGACCGAGATTCGAACTCGGGACCTCTTGAACGTGAGGCAGACACGCTACCATCTACGCTACCGAGGCGGGCAGGGTGAATGTAGCCACATTATATAAGGAAAATATTTGGCGGATGTTAAAACGTATTTTATATTAGCAGTTACAATCAGAACGAAGCAAAGTGGCGTTATTGCATAAGAATTTTAAACTTTGTAATTTAAGAAAAAATATGATATATTCTCATGTTCTCTCTATACCGGTTTTTGTTTATTTTGTACAGCGACTACAAACTATTGCTACGAAAGGTTAATCGAAATAAACCTTTGTATGAAAGTTTCACTGCATATTTCGTTGTAGCTAAGTAGCACACAGAAAGCAGAATCGACATTCATATATCTCTATATGGTGGCCTTGAATTTCTATACTCTTTCCGTGACATCGCGAGAAACAAATAAATAGCGGCAACACTGAAAAATTGCAAACCAATATTAACGCATATCTCGGCTATAGTTGAAAACACAGGGAAAGTTATTTGAAACAGATTGTGTTTGCGTGTGTTTTTACAATGACCTTTTATTTACATATATCTTATAGTTAAAACCTTATATGAAACTATACAAAATTCCTCCCGGTAAAAAGGGCTACACAGGCTCTTTCCAGATAACTCAAAATAAATATGTTATCTACTTGTCTTAAGTACATTTTAATTTAATTTTTATGAAACATTTTTTAGCAAAAATGAGCTCGCGGTGGTGACGTTTTTAAATATTGTGACTTTGTGGGTTCGTAGAACCAGAAGTTTAATTTGCCGATATTCCAAATATTCTTTATTTCCATAAAAATACACTGTTCAATTCTCACGTAACAACATTACATCACATATACAACACAATCTTCCAAGGTCGATGACAATAACAAATAGCGTTCAGTTTACAACAACACTCTCAGCTGTTCTCTGATTACCTCTCACTCTTGTTTCACAACTGTCCGCTGGCGTGTCACAATCTCTTATATATCTCATTGATAAGTTCGAGATATTTCCTGAATAAACAAGAATTCGAATGTTCTATACAACAATTAAGATATCACTAGGATGTTCCAATTACCTCACTTACCTGTGTCGGTAAGTCTTGTCTCAGTGATACGCAATCCAACTGTTATCTTTATCTGCAGGCTCTTTGTGTACACAAACCGCGCTTATCTCTCAGCACCGAAACTTCCGCGCTCTCGCCGCGACAATGTGGTATCGTATCTATGTAAGATCATCAGCATCACAGTTTTTTCTGTATGTCTACATCTTCCTAATACCAATCTCTAAGCTTCTCTATACTATAGGTACTTACAGGAATATATTGAAGGTATATACCAAATTTTATCCCGCATTTCTTTACTGAGAATGTTGTGCACATGTGCGCGCGGAACATTTTCTAAAAGTACCTTTTATCCGCCACCATAAGACAAAACATATTATTACGCGATACTTTTGTTGCTGCAAAGTAGGTATTGTGACTTTGTGGGTTCGTAATATTAAAAGTCAAGTTTGCAGAAATTCAAAATGCTCTTTGTTTCCATAGAAAGATACTGTTGTACAGCCCTGAGCATCAGAATCACGTAACATACACCAACACAGATTCTCGTGGCTTCACCACACGTAAACAAAAGAATTCACCTTCAAATCACTACACGATTATTAGTTCTGGACACGGCACAGTTCAAATGTCCACGCACACAATGAACAGCTCCCTGGGTTGCAACTGCAACACCTAGCAGCTCCCTGACGACTCTGACTGACTCCTTCATTCATCCATTCATTTCTGTTGGCAGGCTAGTCGTCCGTAGTGTTATTTATACCGGGCCCGCTGTTTCTCGAAGGCTGCCGAAGTTTCTCGAAATCTGTCGAAGCTTCATGGACTTTCGTGGTGCAAAGTTCAGACTTTCTCCGTCTCTTTCTCCCTCTGTTGCTCTCTCGGCAAGTGCCCAATGCTCATCGGTCCGCGGGCGTCGCTTGGACGCTATCTGTCTCTTTCACCCCCAGCTTTTATCTCTCTCGGCACTCGTCTACAATGCCTCGCGACAATATTTTATTGTTAGACATGAATAATCTCTGCAAAGAGTCGAATTATCTCTTAGCGGATCAAGCAGAAGAATAAAGTTTAAAATTTGCGAGACAGAAACACTTATTCTTCAGGAAGGCCTACTCTGTGACAAAGACATGTGTATTATAATATATTTGACTACCGATTACCTCGTAGATGGCGTAGTCCGACGTTCAACTTTTCTGTAATTATCTGTAAAACAAGAAACAAACTTCTCATTTGACATACAGTTTACCATTTGTTATTTTTGCATCACTATACTTACAATTCTTCGCTATTGAAAGCCTCCAATATCATCTTACATAGTATAAACACCGATTCTAAAACAGTTTTTAATATTTTTATAATTCATGATTCAAGTCGATTTTTTCATAGGTAAGAGATAAAATTACGTATGGACAAGTGAGGTTTGATGTGCATCGTGCTCTTGAAATTTAATCCTCGGCACTAACGCCTCGGCCGTTAAATCTTTTCACTCGCTAATAAACATAAACTTACCTTGCAAATCCCTAAATAACTATTACACTAGTCTACAAATTTGAACTTTAAAAAATGTGCAGAAATGAGAGAAGCTGAATCTTAATGAATTCGATGCGCTGCATTCGAAACTGCAATCAGTTTTTCTGTTTCACCCTCAGATCGTTTGCAATTTCTATTATGATGAATTGTAAATAAAAAATAACGCTGCAGTTCCAAGAATGTTTATTCTAATAAAGAAATCATGAAAAGCTGTTAAATTCGGTTAATATGGTTATTTATTTTATAGGAAATATTTTAATTGAAATAAAATAGCTACTCACATTTATGTGGTTGAAGGGAATGATCGCTTCAGACTTTTCCTTTTATGTGTTGTCATTACCTCTCTTATTAGAAACCAGCAGCAGCTGCTCATCATTGATGTGTCTTGCCTGCCTTTATAACATTGTTCCATTTGCAAGATGTCTTGGTGAAAATGTTCACCTAGTTCATCAGTTACTGCACCTAATTTTTCCGGAAAAAATCCAAATGGGAATGTAGGAAGTGAATTTTGAGAGACATTCTACACCTAAATTTCTGATATATTTGAAGAAGATTCTGTATGAGCTGTTTATAGTTTACACCATTTTGGTTACCAAGGAAGCCGTGAACAACACCTTTAAATGACCTACATGCTGCAAGTTCCTTTGCATTTAATTTTGTATCAACATTTTTGTCACTGATCACTTTTCAGATTTGAGGTCCAACGAAAATTCCTTCTTGTAATTTGGCGTCACTCAGACCAGGGAAAACAGTTCTAAGATGTTTGAAACCCTCAATGTTGTTGTCTATGGTCTTCACGAAGTCCTTCATCAGCCCTAATTTAATGTTAAAGGTTGAAGAAACACCTTCTGTGTGTCAACCAATGGTTTAAATTTTGCTTTTTGTTACCCTGGAATACATTTGTCTCTTCCTATCCACGCCTTAACTTAATGGTGCTTTTCCCTATAATGACTGTCACATAAGTAGAGGAAACACGGAAATTTGGTAAATCCGCTTTGCGATTCCATTAAAAGACCAATCACTTTAAGATCCCCGCAAATACACCAGCAATGATCGTATTTTATGGCTTGAACAATGTGGCACATAGTTCGGTAAGCTTTTTTCATTGCCACAGCATATGTTACAGGTACAGAGAGCAGCTCATTGCCATTATGTGGTAACACAGCTTTCATACTTATTTTAGAACTGTCAATAAATATTCGCCACTCTTCAGCATTATGTTTAACACCTAATTTCAACATTAATCCACTCACATCACTGCATGCACAGACACCACTACTGTAGTTGTGAAATACTGCAATAAACCCCTATTTCTGTTCCTGAACACTGTCACCCCAGTACCTTTAACAGTTTCCATTGTTGAAGAGCTCCGAGTAGTTCGGCTAACTATTTCGGTAATATAAATCACGTACCATATCGTTGAGTTCCGCCTGTGTAATTAAGTGCGGCTTTTCTGCTTCTTCTGGAATATAAGCAGCATCCTGGGATGTAGACCTTTTTTTTTGTTGTTGTAATTTACGTCCTCCAACGTTGTCATATCGGACGGTGAATGAATTGGGTGAAATGATGCTCAAATGAGTCCAGGGTCCATGGAGCTTACGGTTACCCGACATTATTCTTGAAGGATAAGGGAAAACACCGGAAAAAACCTTATCCAGGTAACTAACCCTGACCGAGATTCGAGCTCCGGACCTCTTGAACGTGAGGCAGACACTCTACCATCTACGCTACCGAGGCGGGCATTTGGATGTAGATGGTTGTACTGCTTCATCAGATGAAGATCTGTCGAATTCAGATAGTTCTTGCCATAAGACCGTGGCATCCGGGCCAGATACAGATCTGGGGAAGATGTATAATGCGTGGAAATCTAAGAGCGCTCAGTATATAATTGTTATATGAGATCAACCAAAAATTACGAAACCATGCGTGATAGGAGAAATCTGAACATATTTTCGTAATCAGCCCACCAGACTTAGTGTAATTCAATATTCCGCCTTCTATTTCCGGTAAACTCGACATCCAGAACTGGAATATGAAAGCTCCATTAATTTTAATAATAGAGAACGTAATAATTCGAATGGTATTAAATATAAATTCATTTGTTTCTATGATGCCATTGCTTCCTCGACATATTTATGACGTGTATGCCATAAGAATTCATTACGTATGATTTACATCACTATGATATATTTACCCATAGCTTCCGGTTTTGCTTTTGAGTAGGTGTAGAAAACTTATCTAATTGGAATAATTTTCTGCGTCTGTGGAATCTGGAACTTTCCATGTCAAACGTGAAAGCCCAGCAATATTGCTACTTTTGTTATTATTTAGATGCCACTGTTATATTTTATCCAAGAAATCTTAATGATTTATAAACAGAACTCGTCGTACAGCTACAAATTGTTACCTTATGACGTAGCACTAATCGATCTGAATAAGTTAGCTGTGCACTCAAAGAGAGAAACAGAGGAAGGTCGAGTTTGTCGTCACATCACAGTAATCGATAATAACTGAATCTGCTCTCTGCTAGGCCTCATTAAATTTAACCAATATTTACGTTTCAAAGGTCACGATTTGTGCAGTCAAAAAGCTTTGTTCGAATGCATTCTGGCTTTTCGAGAATTAGCGATAGATTTCAGAATGAACAAAAGGATAGATTCCAGTTTAGTTATATGGCTTCTTCGGCAGTTACCATCATCAGCACAAAGTCTAAACAGGAATATTTGTATGAATGTTATAATTTCAATAACCGCTGGAATGGTTTTCACGGTTTTATGGTTCATCGCTCGGAGGAAAATTTAGTTGTATTCCATGATAGGGTTATATATGTCATCTTCTTAAGAGGCGATGCTAATTTTTATAATGAAGTTTTAATACGTGAGAGTTTTTGCGAGCTTTTCAATAGCTTTATGTGTATTTCATATACCAGGTAGTTAAATTATAATCGAACCCACTTACGACCTCTCTCTACTGCGTGAGATGGCCGGCAGTCACCGGGAAACTTACGCCGGCAGAAGCGGAGTAGAATCCTTACCTTATAATAGATGCTGGAAATGTTGACCTTCTCCTCTCAAACAGGCAGCATATCTCGTGTAAATATTCTCGGACACCCTCCGAAGCTCAGCAGCAAGCACTCTTGTGATTTCTTGCACTATGATTTCATTAAGTTTCTGTAGTGTATGAAGGTTGGAATGATACACTTCTTCTGTCAAGAGATTGAAAACTGGCTTCAGCGTTAACCTCTGATATTGCTCTGCATTTATTGTTTCATCGAAAAATATTCTAGGACTTACATATTGCACCTATTTTATGATCATATTGCGGCTTTTTTTAAATAACATGTCAGAAAATTTATTGAAAATTATAGAGGTTTACAAAAAAGTCATAATTTTTTCAAAATCAACATTTTAACATTAAATGAATCAGTGTACTCAGAATGAATGAATCAACATAGGGTAGGTACAAATGTCACACTTCTATGTCAAGTGGGTTTAGAGAAAACGGTTCATCAACATAGCTAATTAAAACTTTACGAGTTCCCTTAATGAATCCTTGGCAAAATACACGCACGTATGAATTATTTATTGATTGAAATATGAAATTACGATTGATATTGTCGTCAGGCATTGTTTTGGCTGCCGGCCCGTGCGTATGCCAACGCCGAGAGAGAGAAGTGGGAAAAGAAAGAGACAGAAAGTGCCCAAAGCCACGTACACGCGCGTGCTAGCGAACCTTGCCGAGAGGGAAAGAGACGGAGATAGTCTGGATAGTTCTTTCCTTCTCTCGCTGCCTCGTGAAAGGCCGTGAAGCGTCGACAAGTTTCTGGAAAGAATGGTAGAGATATAAAAGCGCCGCGGCTAGTCGGACAGGCAGTTTTTGTGCATTGTGTGAGTCGTGTGGACATTTTAATTGTACCGCAGTTGTGAGTTGAGAGTCGAGAACTGATAATCGTGGTGTGCAGCGGTGTAGTGATTTAAAAGTGAATTCTTTTGTTTGTGGACGTGTGGCAAACGACCTTGAAGGTTGCGTTTGTGTATGTTACGCAAAGTCACAATATGTTGACATTAAAAACCGGTTAAATTATTTTTATTTCTTCATTAAACTTTGAGATGGAACCCGGATTTCCACATGAATTATACAAATTATCAGACCTATGTCTCTCATTTTTATAAAATTGTATTGCTTTATAATAACTATAAAAATCTAAAGAGTGTATTTGGCTACATAAACAAATAACCTAAGAACCAAGACATGTGCTACTTCAATTAATCAACAAAAGAGTAGATAAGAAGGCTTTGTCCATATAATTAAATGTAGATTTTCATTTTCTCACATTTCGGTTGATTATTTTTTTAATGTCCAATTAAATGTGGAAAAGAAATTTTGATTTATTATTGCTTTTTAAGCTTTTTTCAAGTGTTGCTAAAAGCAATTGGCTAACCACGAACTGTAAGCTACTTAGATCTCGAATGCTTGGCAATACTAATTGGTTGATATTAAATATCCTCTTAATGCCATACTTCTGATGCCGGAAATAGAAGCCGACCACGTCGATATAAAATATCTCGAAAATCTCACCAGCATCAGTATTGTCGTTAGGCATTGTTGAGTTATTGCCGTGCCGTGCGTGGGCAGTAAACAAAGAGACTTGGACCGACCAGCGCGTGTGCGCAGCGCTAATCACTTACCGAGAGAGAGCGCGCGCAACAGAGGGAGAAAGAGACAGAGATAGTCTGAACTTTCCCGCTGCACCACGAAAGGCGGTGAAGCTTCGGCAGCTTTCGAGAAACTTCGGCAGCCTTCGAGAAACAGCGGCTTGGGTATATATGCGGCAGTGGGAGTTGTCATCAAAACCCATGTAAATTTAGAGCCTGTAAGCCGGGTCCAATGTACCGGCACCAGGCAAATAACTTAAAAATAAAAAGCCTTAAGCCCTAAGCCTTAAGCCATCAGTGAGAGTCGGCAGAAAGCTGCTAGGAGCTGCAGTTTCGAGCCAGTGAGCTGTTTGTACTGTACCGAGTCGAGTCGAGAACTAATAATCGTGTAGTGATTTGAAGGTGAATTCTTTTGTTTGTTTACGTTTGGTGAAGCCATGAGAGACTGTGTTGGTGTATGTTAGGTCATCCTGCTGCAAAGGGGTGTACAAACTGTCTTTCTACGGAAATAAAGAGCATTTTGAATTTCTGCAAACTAGACTTTTTAATTTTACAAACCCACAAAGTTACAGTATTTATTCCAAGCTGTTTTGTCAAAGCTATTAGATCTATGCGTAGGTGTTGTTAAGAAGCGACACAGAATTAAAGTTTTTCATCGCGTTGTACTACTTTAATAAAAGCAATTCACTTATTATGAAACAACTATCTTCATAAATTGTAGATTTATGGATATAGACGGTCTCTTTGCCAGCTAGGTGCGAATTGAGTTGGCGTGACGCGACCAACGATTCTATGCTTTAGTTCAAAATCTGTCCGTTAGGCAACCACTGCTTTCAAATCAATCTTCATTTATTTATCATCTCTTTTCTTCTTTGTTTTATTGACTGTTATTTACTATTTATATTCTCATTATTGTTTATCCCTCTTATTTTGTTATAAATGGTAATGTATAAATGCCTCTTTTAATCTGCCTCTAAAACTGTATCTTACTTTTTTAATCTAATATTATTCTGATGACGTCAAATAAAATCTCTTACTACTATCATCACATTAATTTCAGTATCACTTTTTCAACCGATTGAAAGTAGTAAAATCTCTACTTCTTGGTGCTTTATTGTATGTTGATTTTGCAAACAAAAGGCGGACAAAGCAGGCGCTTGACAAAGCAACACTAATAGGTGCTCCACATTCGTAAAAGGAAATAAGATACTTGAAGCTCAGAGCCTGAACTGCAAATGATGATTATAATGTTTTAATTAAGAGCTGAGCAGGGAAGAAGATGAAGAGCTGGGAACTGTCTCCATTAAAGCAGGTGTCACTGCCTTTGAAATGACTTCCAAAAGGCAGCATGTTATTTTTTCTTCCCCATCTATGAGGTTGACATGTGACGCAGCGCGGTTGAAGAGCACTTCTAGAGGGACGTCATGCAATTTGAAACAGCTGCCACATTTCAGCACTTGCACCTTTTTCTGAGGCATTATTTATACATTAGCTGTAACGGGCAGAATCATTTTTACTCTTCTGCTGCTTATTTATAGAAGGTAGAGTGAGATGTGGTGCAGGGGCAACCTGGTTCGCCTCCCTGGTTCGAACCTCAGCCACTATGGCTCTAAAGCAAACAACCCAAGGCATAGGATACATTCATTATTTTTCATTTTCCCAAAAATGCCTCTAACGTTTTACTACAACTTAATTTAACATATCCGTAACACACACACACACACACACACACACACACACACACACACACACACACACACACACACACACACACACACACACACACACACACACACACACACACACACTTGAACCAAAGAAGATGAACAGACTATGAAAGCGTATTCTAAGTTCACATTCTAACCACGGCCGGTTTACAATGTTTTTTTTTTTTTTCTTTTCTTTTTAGTACTGTCAGGCTGTGTTCAGCCCGAATATTTTTGCTGCGTGCCCACCCAGGATTGGGTTTAACCGCAGGAAGTATTTTCTTTTATTAGGATGGGTTAAGGATGAATGTTTATGTTTTAGGTTGGAAGCAAGACTTTAGATTACTCCTCTGAAGGAAGACAGGATGCTATGCCTAATGCACCCTGGCGATTAAGTCGAGTAAATTTAGATTTAGTTAGAATAATTTTGAGGCCAAACAACTCTTGGTTTGATTTTTTACAATGTTGCCACTGAACGCGTCTCTTTAGCTTCGTTCGATTACAGACAAGTATATAGGAGCTAGACCTACAAAGGTTCGAATCCCGAACATCGTTTTGATTTTTTTTTTTTTTTTACTCTATAAATACGAAATGTGTATTACGCACATTGTAACATAACTTCTAATTACTAAGATTTATTTGATGTTATGGCAATTATGCTCACACTGTAACACTCTACTCTGTTTTTAAATAAAATGAAATAAATAAATGTTTTATTCCTATATGTAAAATCAAATAAACATGACAATTAGCTTAGTATCGGTGCGTAAACTCTCTGTTTCTATTACTGCACTCATTCTGCGGGGCATAGATGAGGCCAAATTAAGTTAAAGTTAACCACTGGCGCGACAGCCCTAAGAGGGCCAAGACCTACCAACCCGACTGCCGGCCTCACACCCACTTACGCACGGCAGTGGTGGACGATCATCCAACCGATACAGGGAGGAGATGTGGTCAGCATCTCGACATCCCCCAGCCGGAATGTTGGTTACCTAGCGTAAGCTCCTCACTTTCCTCACGATGCTGAGTGGGCTTCGGTCCTATACCCGGGACCTAAAATCCGCACCCCATGGGTGGGATCAAACCCGGGTCGCTTTCCATGGCCAGGGACCAAGGCATGCTGCCTTAGCCCGCTACGGATGAGACCAAATGCCTAGAGAAAATTTCACGAGGATACTTCACATTATATGCCAGTACCATTCATAACAGATGAATGAGCCCGAGTGTTTACACAACCAATATTAAGGCAATTTTCTAATAACATTGAATTTATTTTGAAAACGTATGAATATGCTATTTACCTTTTTACAAATGAATGAGTTTAAAATACTATTTATCTTCTGCAAGAAAAACATAAGGCATTGCTGTTAAAGCAACAATAATAAAAAAAGAAACATGCAATCAAGGATTCGAACTCAAGTTGGTCCACTTACGAAACATGTGTGTTTTACTGCTCGGCTACCATGCTTACGGCCAAGCCGCAAAGCAACTCCTTATCTATCGCATAGCTTTGAAATAAAGCCAGAGTGGTAACAAAGCGTATATTGTGAACGCAGCGTCATCGAATGCTTCCGATGTTTTCCGAATCGAACTTGTTTGCGTAAGCTAAATTTACAACACATTTGTCAATTGCCATGGCAACAAGGATGGAACAGGTCATTAATACTTATGGTTCTAATTTTCAATATTTACGTTACCAATACGAAATGACGTAATACTCAACAGAATAATACAAATTTTGATTTATTATTTGTGGTTTTTCAAGTGTTGCAAAAAAATATCTGGCGAACCCACGAACCGCTTTACTCGACAGAGTGTTGAGGCGTATCGACCTTCAGATGACCAGCGCTGTGATCTTTATCTGGTCGATTAGAAGAGTGAAATATTAGTAAGTTGACGTACAGTAAGTTATGAAACACAAATAGAGCGATTGGAAACTGCGTGTGTCTATATATGATTTCTCGCGCCTGCCGATGTATGACACATTGCTGTCCAGAAGGCATGATTATATCTGAACAGAGTATACATGCACTGGACTCACCGTGTATGTGCGAATTTTTCCCGATACGCTTTCTCGCTTTGCCATGTAGTAAGTCACTTAACAGATCTCGAATGCTCGAGAATTCTTGGACCTGCGGGCCTCGTATTCCCAATAAGCATTCTCGATCTGATAAGTATCATTTAGAGCTCTTAGTACGCAATATACTACAACGTCTTTCCTTATAGAAATTCTATATTTATTTATTTATTTATTTATTTATTTATTTATTTATTTATTTATTTATTTATTTATTTATTTATTTATTTATTTATTTATTTATTTATTTATTTATTTATTTATTTATTTATTTATTTATTTATTTATTTATTTATTTATTTATTTATTTATTTATTTATTTATTTATTTATTTATTTATTTATTTATTTATTTATTTATTTATTTATTTATTTATTTATTTATTTATTTATTTATTTATTTATTTATTTATTTATTTATTTATTTATTTATTTATTTATTTATTTATTTATTTATTTATTTATTTATTTATTTATTTATTTATTTATTTATTTATTTATTTATTTATTTATTTATTTATTTATTTATTTATTTATTTATTTATTTATTTATTTATTTATTTATTTATTTATTTATTTATTTATTTATTTATTTATTTATTTATTTATTTATTTATTTATTTATTTATTTATTTATTTATTTATTTATTTATTTATTTATTTATTTATTTATTTATTTATTTATTTATTTATTTATTTATTTATTTATTTATTTATTTATTTATTTATTTATTTATTTATTTATTTATTTATTTATTTATTTATTTATTTATTTATTTATTTATTTATTTATTTATTTATTTATTTATTTATTTATTTATTTATTTATTTATTTATTTATTTATTTATTTATTTATTTATTTATTTATTTATTTATTTATTTATTTATTTATTTATTTATTTATTTATTTATTTATTTATTTATTTATTTATTTATTTATTTATTTATTTATTTATTTATTTATTTATTTATTTATTTATTTATTTATTTATTTATTTATTTATTTATTTATTTATTTATTTATTTATTTATTTATTTATTTATTTATTTATTTATTTATTTATTTATTTATTTATTTATTTATTTATTTATTTATTTATTTATTTATTTATTTATTTATTTATTTATTTATTTATTTATTTATTTATTTATTTATTTATTTATTTATTTATTTATTTATTTATTTATATTTATTTATTTTTTTTAATACTGATACACTTTAATTAGAGCCAACTGAATACCCATATACCGGAGTAATGTATTTAAAAGGATTAATTCTTTAAGGATTAATTCCTCAATATAAATTTACATTACTAATACACTTTTCTGCGTTTTATGTAGTGCGTTTGCAACATAGATTTTCATGCATTCAGTTCAACAGATTTTTTTCATACGTCTGAAACTGCATTGAAAGTGAGTTTATATGTATCTGACGGAAGAAATAATGAAAAAAAGTCAGTCAGTAGTTGTACTTCTTTGATTTTTTACTGAAATACTTCAATGATGTCCAATTTCAACTTCAAATATACGTATTTCTCCTCAAGATGGTCGATATTGTCGACTGTTATATAGAAATTCTCTATTAAACAAATGTTAAATAATTTTGTGAAGATCACTCGTGATAAGCTGAAATTTGGTTTTGTTTTCTAATAATTATAAAAGTAATAAAATCAAAATCTTGAAAAGTTCTAGAATATGCCAACTGTAATATGGTTTCCTCTTTCTGTGTATCAAAATACAAATGTTCTCTCCCTTATTTTGACTTTAGATTCTTTGGTTCTACCTTTTATGGTGGGCGAATGATTTATAGAGTTTTATGTACAAAATTAAATGAAAGTTATTGTAATTCACAAAGTCTGGTTTCATATAGGCATGTTAAGTTGGACATAATCTTCTCAGAAATACGAACTGGACTCATGAATACCGAACAGGTTTAAACGCACATGGCACACTTTGATAGTCAACTGTTTCTTTACCAAATACGGTATAGAGGTTACAGGTGTCCAGCTGTCTTCTACAACTGGGTTGATGGATTTGCATTGCTATTGCTTCTGCTAAAATTAGAATATGGGTGTGTTGGTCAAGGTCATATAACAACTTAGATTGTACATAATTATATCGTCTTAGCGTTTTTACATGAACGATTACACAAACCGAAAGTTTATTGAACATTTTGATGAATTTATATGCTGTATACACGAGGGTTTTTACAAACTATTTGATTTAATACATTATTGCTAGGTATATAATGACATCAGTGCTGAACTAAGTTGTTCTTGACTTCTTTGACCATTTACCCATATAAAGTGCACAAAATGTTCACTCGTTTATCCATATAATTCTGATTTCGACAACCTACTCCACAAACGATCCACGTGGTTTGCTATACGTGCCATTTCAATTCTATATTTCAGCTAACATAGGTTCCCCCTTTTTAAACGTCTTCTATGATAGGTAATGTCAGACGATTAATGAAATGGTGCTCAAATCAGCCCAGGGTCCATAGAGCTTATTAGGATTTGTTTTCAACTATCAGATGGAAAACAAAAGATTTAGGAAATACAACTTTTCTTATATGTAGAAAAGCTATTAAAGCATTACAACCAGTAAAATATTTTGAAAAAAAAAATATGACCCAGACTAAACAAGTTTAAAAAATATGTGTTAAGATAAATGTATAGTGTATAAGAGATAGCATATTTATGTTTCAAAGCGGAAGAAGAAAAACGTAGTTTACGTGTACCCACTTACTGTTAACTTGAGTACATACAATTTCATTGAGAAGAAAGTGGTATAAATAAACACATATAATTGATGACGGATGAATTAAACAAAATTCTGCAAATGTTGTGGTTTTTGCATATAATCAGTAATTAACTTTGGAATAATTTCGTAATTAATCAAATTTGAATACTATTGGCTAGTACATGTAGTACATAATTATCAAACTACCTCAAATTTATTGTTAGACTTTACTGCGCTAAAAGAGATATTCCTACATTAAATTGTATTAAGTATATTATTATGTAAATAAAATACGCAGATAAATATTTCGCGGTTACTAAAAGGGTGTATTACATTCCTTATGATAGTCCAAACCTCGTTTGCACCCCGGTCATAAACATTCATTGGTTAAGAGCTCCATTGTTTTTAACAGTTGCGTAAATAGTGACTATTCCCTTAATGGAAATTAATTGTTATTTCACACTGGCCGTGTTTAGGCCAGTCTGACTCTACGTTTCCACTATTCCCTTTTAATTAAAGATGCAGAAAACAAATTTTTTAGTAGTTATTTACTACAAATCTTAAAATTGTTGCCAAAAAGTTTTGTACAGCTTACATGACCAAGACGGGGTCGGGGTCTACTGTTTCGTTTTCTCTTTATGTGATAAATGAAGTAAAAATATGAAAACATGCTCAAGCAGGGTCTGAAATAGTTTTAATACATTGTATTAAATACGCGCTACAATTTATCCTGCTTTTGCGTTGTTACCAAACGCACGCAAACACGCAAACTGCCTGCTGCGGAGAAACAAAGTATCTATCAATTTTTAAAGCACGTATTTCACTTGTAGCGAAACATTTAGAATCGCATTTCTCTTTGTCTCTTCATTATCATATTCGATCGCCGTCTCTCCCCTTCCTCAGGCACGTGGATTCGCTTAATTCTTTTTGTTAATATACTCTCTGACTCCAAAAGGAACGAATAGCACGCGTACCACTGGGATGTTATATCGATTACTCTCGGGTCTCGAAACACAACCAATAAACACATGCAGGAAAGAAACAAGAGACTTAATTCGAGCGATTGCTGAGAGCGATTACGTATGAAGTTGTTAATTTAAAAGTACAGCTACACGTTACTAGATACGGGCACTATTCCAATTAGCTCATACACATGATCTCCTGCGCATTACGCCATGTTTGGGGCATGCGCACCTACTTTCGGTCTCAGATTCGTTTACGATCTCAATACATAGGTGGCAGCTCATGCGATTTGCAAACCCATTTTACGTCTGCCATTGAAATGTCAAATACTAGCTCATTGTAGCAGACGATAATCGATCATTACACAAATCTATATTTTCCACCTTCTTACAAACCCGACATGATGCGGAGGTGTGATGTCCGCTACCAATTATAAAGAAAAGGAAGTGTTTGCGTCCATAATAGTAAAAATAAAGCTAACATTGCTGAAAGTTTAAAATTACATGCGTCTTCCATAATTCGTTATTTGTGAAAGAATTTTTGCCGGTAAATTTGTTTTTGTAACGAAATCAGTAGAGTGGCTAGTGTGCAAAAGGACCCCCTAATCAAAATATCGGTTGTGTCTGGCCAAGGTGAGGTAGAAGCAGTTGTCTGGAGAAGAAGAGATATAGTGATGAGTGATCAGGATGTTGATGATGTTGCTTTCTTGACAGGTGCTACTTGACAAGTGTATCTTGATGAGTTCTTTGTACTTATGCTCTCATCGAGTGAAGTAAAGCCTTTATTTTCTTTTTGTTTTTAGGTGATAGCCAGACGGGCATCAACAAACGAAGCCTATATGAACACAATGGGGTCGCCGTGTGTTCGCAAAAGAGGGCGATGTGCATTGCCATTGTTGTCTTCGCCACACTTTTTATTATTTCCATTATCATCGCATACGCGGGACCTCAAAATGGTGAGTGGAAACATTAAAGTGCAGTATGCAAGTCAGTTACATCAGTGTCACTGAGATACAACTTTTTTTTTCTTTCCAATGGACCTTCCATCCCGTATCCCTGGCATAGCCTATTTTATTATCCAGGCATCTCGTTGATCTTTAACTTTAGTACTGTGGCTTTAAAATTATTTTAAATAATGTAACCCCTTTTTTCCTAGCTTGCTTTAAGTTTAAAATTTTTAACCTGGTAGGCCGTATCGGACAATGAATGAATTAAATGAGTCAAATGATGCTCAAATGAGTCCGGGATCGTTAGAGCTTGTAGTTATTCGATATTCGTATTTTCAAGAAAAGCGAAAACCCCGAAGAAACCTTTTGAATGTTAGCATCCATTGTCGAGAAAATCAAAGAATAATAATGTTAGCTAATACCTTTATCATTGAAAGGTGAGGCATTTTCATTCATATTCTATGTTAATGAAATTCTCGCCATTTTTAATTGAATAACTTATATTGTAAATTTAGCAGTAATAAATGGCATCACAAATACCATTTAACGAAACTTTTCCTGAGCTTACAAACATTTCAACATAAATTTGCTTCCAGAGAAAATAATTTAAAGCATTGTTTCTTAAACCTGGTTGCCTGTGTACAAGAAATATCAATATATTTCTGTTGTTATTAGAAAATTATATAAATGCAATAGAAAAATTCTATACAGTAAACTACAAATTAATATATAAAATGTGAACTGAGCCTTCTAAAGTTTATAATATTAAAATTCATTAATAAATAAAATGGACATTTATAATCCAAGCATAAAAACTTAATTAAATATTTATGTATCCACAGTTATGGAATGCCTTAAATTTAAAAGATTATTTAAAAGTATGTAGTAAAAGATCAGAAATTTCCAGCATTGAAAAGAATAAAGCTTAAAAATTTGTGTTTTTTAAGCAAAAGCCAAAACACTAGTTTCAGCTCAATCGTCCTATTTGCTGAGAAAAAAAGTGCTTTCAGATGATTTCTAATAAATTGATAATTTTATTATATGTTAATTATTAAATATCTCGATATTTAAACAAATTGACTGCTATATATTTAAGAGAAGTTTATGGAGCTTTTGGAATTCCTTTTCTGTTTTTTATGAAAGGTTGCAGAGGCAATACTTTTAATTTTCTTATTTTGATATCATCAAGTTTGGTATTCAATTATTTTATTACTTAGGGGAAAACACACAGATCATATTTTAAAACTCTGCAATGAACTGTTATACTACTGAATAAAAATGTTCAGTATTATCCATGTAATTTCCAAAGATCAGATTTCAAATTGAAGGCAATTTTTTGTAATACTTAAGATTCCCCAAGCCACCTTTGACTGGTTGATTTTCAAACAGCAGCTCAAGCTGACAGTTTGGCTTCAAAATCTTGAGAGAAAATTAAATTAAAATTAAACCTTCAACATTTAGTTGACATTTGTTTATAATTTAAATCGGCTACTTTGATAATGCTGAATGTCGCATGAATTTTGCTTTTCTTTCAATCCATTTTACCAAAATATATTTTCTTAATTTTAATATATGATAATCATAAATAATTATGGTAACTTTCTAATTCATCTGTATTCAAATACTAGAGGAAGTCTTGTATTTAATCTTTCTTGCACTGTGTTTATTTTAAATAAGTACTTGGTTATTTTAAATATACATAGCCAATATATATATTAGCTTCATGTTTAGACTGCCAAAGAAAATTAAAACTTTCAGAGCCATCTGAGAGTAATAAAGCAAAGCATTAGTGAAATTTGATTAAAAAATGTAAACATCTTTACTTTTTGTTTTCTGCAGTTTTATTATCCCCTCAACTTGTACTGTCATGCTACAAAATCGGTTTTTAAAGCAAACAATTTTAAAATCACAGATGGGTATTTAATTGGTCCTGTATAACTGAGCTAAAGCATCACATTGAACTTTAAACTCAATATATGTACTTTTTTCCAGTATGTATGTTTCACTATTCAGAATATATCTTGGACCAGAGTTCATACATAACTTTTAGCTTCGAATTTTTAGATCTTCGAGAGCTATGCATTTAAAAATGTTTGTGCACTAGTTAAAAAATACTGAATACTCCTGTTAAAATTATTTTTTATAACTCTCTTTAAAGAAATTGAGAAATATAATAACATTCTCTTAAGCTAATTAAAACTAAGAAATGTCTGCACAATTTTTTAAGTTTGCATAGTAATTAAAAATTTGGGAACAAAATTTCAAGAGGCATTAAACACTACCATATAAAAGTAATTAATAATATGAATATAAAAATTAATATCTTAATATTGATTTGACAGCTTTAAAAAAAGTTGTGTGCATCATACATTTAATGTTCAAATGTATGGTAAAATAAGACAAAGCTGTCAGGAGAAAATATAGACTATCAGATATTCACAGATGCATTCTCCTAAATACTAAAACATCTCTGTTATTTGGAAATATCTCCCATTTACAGTTCAAGTCAGATCTGTTGAAAGGGAAGTAGATCTATCAGTGAATGAAATAATGTAATGTCTGTTGGCAAACCTCCAGCATTGCCAAGAGATGTGAAATTCTCATTGAGAGTATCTAGAAGAGCTACTGACATTTGCATCGTAAGTGTGCCTTCTGAAATAATACTTAATGTGAAACAGAACAATCACAAGATGCTAAATGATTCCATTTATTTCTTCCCTTTTCTGTTGCTTGGAACCTGACATCAATGGTTATTGATGTGTTTGAATAAAATTTATTGAGTGATATGCCAGATATTTTATCAAAATTATTCTTGAAATGATCAGCTGATATGTGGTCAATATATAGAAAAGGCATCCTCCATGACTAATGGCAATTCATTTATTAATTATGCATGATTGGAGAAATTCAATAACAGTGACATCCAAATTAACTAGAAAGACTATTTGTGGTCAGTCTTTAACACTCCGTTACTTACATGTTTATATTATTGAGCAACTAGCTTTGGAAGCTGGCACTTTTATTTTAAACTTTGAAGGTTGATCACCTGTTGTTGTTTTTTGTTTCTTTGTTTGTTTGTTTGTTTGCTGGTGTTGTTGTTGTCATAGTCTGTCTTCTCTCTGATGGTGGAACCATGAACTACTTTATCAAATTATTGACAGGTAGGATTTCAAAGTTCATTACTCTGTCCTTATTTTTCCTTATTTTTCCATATTAATATGTTCTCTCATGTTGTCAGTTTGTTTTGGTTTATCACTCCCTTTTAATAATTTTGGATTTGGGTCAAGGTCATGGTTTTCATTCCAAAAGTGAAGTGCTACTGCTGACTTATTTTCATGTTTCAATTTGATGTTTCTAAAGTGTTCCTTGATTCTCGTTTTTAGGTTTCTTTTAGTTTGACCTATGTAGCATATTTTACAATCCTTAAAACTTATTTGGTATATTCCGGATCTGTTACTAGGTGGGATTTTATCTTTTGTTTCTGAATTTAGCAATTTTAATAGTGAGTATCTATTTCTATCATTTGTTAATTCTAGAAGGACCAACCAGTCAATCTGAACCATTTAATCCAGTAAGCAAAAACTGAATTATGAGGATTTTAAAACTGCCTTTCTTGTCTGTCTATTTGTTTGGTACAAATTTTGCAGTTGATTTTAAACTGATTTCCATATGAACTGGAGAGTTACAACTTTAGATATAGCTCAGAATTAGATCATAATGCAATATTAACTGCTTTCAAGGAAAACCTTCCGTCCCAGATTATGCTTTAAGTGGAAAGAATTTTGAAAATTTTGCATTTTTAAAAATGGCTCTAACAATGTTTATTAATATATCATGTGCTTATTGTATTTTTATGGAAAGTTAGATACATATCTGGTATTTTCTGAGAATAGCTTCTAATTTTCTCCGAAACTTTAATCTCGGTCAGGGTGAGTTACCTGGATAAGATTTTTTCAAGGGTTTTCCCTTATCCTTCAAGACAAATGTCAAGTAACTCTAAGCTCCATGGACCCTGGACTCATTTAAGCATCATTTCACCGAATTCATTCACCGTCCGATATGACTTAATGTTGGAGGACGTGAATTACAAAAGAAAAAAGTCTGAATTTTTAAACATAGGTTAGAACAATAAAAAACAGATGTACAAGGTTTTTTTTTTCAGTTTTAATTATGTAAATAAAAAAGTTACATTGCAGTATACCATGCAGCTTAGAGGTAACCGACATTTGTCTTTCAAGATAAGGGCAAACCCCGGTAAAAACCTTATCCAGATAACTCACCCTAACTGAGATTCGAACTCGGGACCTCTTGAACGTAAGGCAGACATGCTACCATCGGTGGGCAAAAAAGAAAAAATTATTGGTGCTGGTCTTGTTAGGAAATAGAAATTTATGGTCCTCCTAGTCTTAACATGAAACCTGAATATATCATAATTTATTTGTACTATAAAATGACCTCTTAAAGTAGGAATTTACATATAAGTCTTAATAAATATTCAAGGATATATAACTAAATATTTTCAACTGTTTATATCGATTTAAGTATGTACATAAATTATGCAACACTAAGTTTCCTGATTACAAATCTAGCTGTATAATTTAGCAGAGATATTTACGTTTAACCTAACTTAAAATACGAGTGTAGGTATATCCATTTAACATCTTAAGAGTCAAATTCATTGTAAATTACATAAATTAAATCTAATATATTTTTGAAAGTTTTGTTTAAAAAATAACAGAAGTATTAGTCTAAAATATAGAATATTATAGAAGAAAGCTAACTGTTTGAAAATTAAACTCCAAATCTAAATTACTATGTACTCAGATATCAATGTGTAGCTATCCATTATAACAGTGATCATTGTAAACTAATGAACTTACATTCATCAGTAATTAAAATAGCACCAATTAATCGGCAGAGAAAGCAAGAATAACCCGTAGACTAAGAGAGAAATCCATTAACTCTATTCCAAAGAAGCATTTACTAGTCTGAACAGCATAGGATATATCTGTGTGGGTGTGGATGTTCTGTGAACCTAGGTGTGGTGCTGAGGTATTCTCATTATTTAACCCTTTAATGGATGAATTACTTTGCTACTTATGCCGCTCTTGCTGCAATTGACCTGAATAGCCATGGTTGTTGAAGTGCTATACAATGGACCAGCCATCCATTCAAAGTCAAACATTGCAGTTTTGAATCTTGGCAACTGCAGTCAAATGTGCCTGTAGTAAAGGACGGGGAGGGCCCAAGTAAAATTATCAGTGTGATGGCATGCTTGAGTTAACGGGGTATCATTTGACTTCAGTTGCTTGGATTTTGTCTTTATATACTTAAAAAAAAAAACTACAATGTAATTGTAAAAATAATGTAATATTTACAATTCAAAAGACTCAAAATGTTATTAGTATAACTGACAAAGGCCAGTATAATATTTTAATAACAAAAAAACTGCACTAAAATATTTTTAAGTTGAATACAGGGTAATGTTGCTCCAGGGCAACATCACCTATTAAAGGGTTAACCTATTATCATGACATCGCAATAGCAATATGTAAGATATGGAGAAATGCATGCACCACGTCTCAGTGCATGCAACGTGTGAACAGAGTTTGTGAGTGCATTTCATTGAATTTTCTGCTGAATGTCAAAGTATAAATGATTATGAAGGCGATTGTAAGTTTGAGTTAGTTAAACAAGGGAAAAAAGTGAAAAAAGTGAAACATTTTTGTATATACACATTTAATACTAAAGTTTATAGTTTGGTTATGCTGTGCTTGTGCTAGCCTTGTTTATTGCTTGGGAAGGGTGAATCTCCTTGAAAGATCAAGGTCCATGTTATCCATGTATAAGGAATGTAACTTCTGTGTTTCAAATTTTTCAGAATGTACCACTCTCTATATATTTAGAGAATCTTAATAATTATACTTGTGTGATGAATGTATTTTATAGTGTTGCTTTGATATATAATAATTATATTCTGCACAACTTAAATGTAATGTTATACTTCAATGTCTTTGAATACCTAAATCAGTAATTGTTTGTTTTATATGTTCACCAAGCCAGTATCAAAGGATTGTATAATTTTCAACAGAGATTTTTATAATGTTTCTCAAGTTTTTTTTTTTAATACCCATTTATACACTGCCTTTAACTGCAATGGTCATATCAGCAGCCGTTCTCCTTTGGAAACTCGTATTCGTTGGGTTTTAATCATTAGATCATGCACACATTCACACTTTCATTCATACTTCCAGACTCTGGGGAAGATGGGGAATCATCTTGTTTGGAGAAAAATCTCCACCCCCAACCGGGAATTGAACCCAGGACCCCTTGCATGGCATGCAGGTGCTCTACTGACTGAGCTACAGGGCCAGTCATTTCTCAAGTTGTTAACCAATTTCAAATTAAAAAATGCTTACATTTCCAAAATGTAGAACATTTCAGATTTTTCAGAAATTTCCCAGGTCACTGAACGTAAGATAAAGGTGTAAACCATATCCAGAACCTTACAGAGTTTTAGTAAACTTACACAGAATTAAACCACAAAATATTTTTCTAATATACTCATATGTTTATATAAATATTGAACTATTACACTTATAATTTAAAAACACCTTTATTAGTGAATATATCATTAAGCATTTGTTGTCTATGTTATAATAACATTGTACTTGTAGAAATAGGTCTTTTGAATAGAGAAGGCAGTTTGGCATGCTCCTTATCACAGCCCTAAATGCTCATAAATGAAACAGTATGCAATCATGAAATAGACCTACATGTTCTGTTATTACCCGAAAGAGTGCTAACTTAATTCTAAGAAGGAACTAACTTGTGCACAAGCAATTAACCTGTGCTAATGTGATAACACAGTCTGAATGTCAATTAGCTTCTTATTGATGTAGCTGATCCACTTTAAATGCTTCTATGTTCATGGGCACTTAGTGTAAATATATTTACTCTTTAGGAAAGTGTAACATTATTCATGCAATACAACTGCAAGAATCACTTATAAAATTTAATTGATGCCATTTCTATATGTGTTATTGTTTCAATTTGTTATAAATGATCAATAAAATGTTATTGGGTCAGCAAATAAAAAACTCAGCATTGCAAACCACTAAATAAATGCTTTAAGTACATGCTTAGGCTTTCATGGTCGGTGTTAATCCAGTAGAATGTGGTTTCCGGGCTTGAAGGCCATGGTCCATTCAATGAGAAAGCATTTGACATTTTGCCCATAGCTCTGTCTTAGCTTTTTCATTGACTGGACCACGGCCTTCAAGCCCAGAAATTATGTTCTACTGAATGAAATGCTTTATATAATTGCACATAGAATGTAATTTTGGAAGTATTACATAGTTACCATCCTTATGCTTCTAAAAACCACTAAATTAAATTTGCAAATAGTGAGGTAATAGCTAACATTTTCACCAAAATAACAATTGAATGGTAAAAGTGCTTCCAATAAAAATAATACTGTATTTTACAGACTATAAGATGTTATGGGCACTAAGATGCACCTTAATGATTAAACAGTTTTTCTGAAAAATTTACATATATCCATATGTATTTACAACATATATCCTTAGATTGCAAGCCACACAAAAAATTATTAGTTTATAAAACCAAAGTGATCTTTAAAATCCCAGAAAATCGTATGATCATTTTCAAGAGCAACAATGCCAAAACCTACTGAGATTTCAATTCAATTCAATTCAATTCACTTTATTTATCCCTTATATTTCATACAGAGGATAGGTCAATTTATAAGAAAGCATAAAAAATATACCTAAAAGTCTACTATATACATTACTTAAAAACATTACGTAAAATGTACATTATTTTCAATTTTGACTTTGTACTCTTCCACACTATAAAAAGCTTGTTCTGACAATTACCTCTTTATATTCTTAATATTACATAGTTTAGTATTCTTTATTTTTCCTGACAATCTATTATACATGTCTTTTCCGATACTTTCTAATGATCTGTTGTTTAGTGTTCCCCTTAGTGTGGTCCTAAAATAGTCAGCTTTATTCCTTACATTATATGAGTGTACATTACAGTTCTTTTTACATGTATCCCTTTCTATTACATATTTAATACTTTCATATATTTATATACATGGAACAGTTAAAATATTATGCTTCTTAAATATCTGCCTACAGCTAGATCTTCTCTCCACATTTTCAATTATTCAGATAGCTTTCTTTTGTAATCTGAAAATTTTTAACACCTCTTTTGCATTTATATTACCCCATAAAGATATCCCATATTTTATATGGGAATAGATAAATGCATAATATACTTGTTTTAAGGTTTTATTATCCATAGTTCAGCTAACTTGTTTCATTATATATATTCTTTAATTATTTTTTTTATTATATATTCTATGTGTTGCTTCCACCCTAGGTGTTTATCAATTACTACCCCCAAAAAGTCTGTTTGGCATGTCTCTGGAATACTTTCACCATCAACAGTAATTTTTATATATGTTGAACACTTCTTTAGTTCGAACTTTATGCAGCATGTCTTATTTACATTTATCATTAGGTCTAAGTTTAAGAAATATTGTTTTACTATTTTTAGGATTTTCTTTGCTTTATCTTCCACTTCTCTTTCTGTAGATTCATTTATTATTATGGTTATATCATCTGTATATCCTATTACAGTACCACCATGCTTCCTTATCAACTCAAAAAAAGTCATTTATATAAAGTAAAAATAAAATTGTCCCAATTTTGAACCTTGAATTATACCTGATGTTACATATCCGCAGTCTGACTGTATCTTTTCAATTTCTCCCTTAGAGTTCTTAAAATTTACTTCCACCCATTGCGTTCGCTTTTTTAGATAAGATTCAACCCAACCACCAGGATAACATTTTATAGCTAGTATAAAGTTGTGGAATAACAGAGTGTGGAAGATAAAAAGTATTTTATTGAAGAAGAGTTCACTGCTTATACTAGATCACTTTGGTAATCATTTGAAAGATTCTGTAAAAAAGAAATTGAGCCACAGAAACAGAACTTGGAACCTCTTGATGTTTCATTAAATAAACCCTTAAAGTGCATATGAGAGAGGAATGAAACAAATGGATATTTGATGAAACCCAACACAAATTCATGCCAAATGGTGCTTTGAAACAATCAATAAAAAAAAAAATATATTTTGGCTGTGAATTCTTGGAACTTGTTCGTTGCCAATTGCTTCTGTTGCCAATTGAATCGAATATCATCAAATAGCAATAGGTTTATAATTTGGGCCATTGTTACGAATGGCAGGAAGTTTAAATCAAATACTGGATATTTTAATATTAGTTTCACACATAAGATATACCTGAATTTATCAGGCACTTTCTTAAAGATAAAAGTGTCTTATAGTCCATAAAATAGTAACTCATTTGCACGGTTTGTTTATACCCATAAACATTTTCCTATTCGAGCTTTATAACTTATATATTACCTTTTGGGGGGATAGTAAAGACAGTCACTTGGTTTTTAAAGTACAAAAAAGGATTGTTAGATGCCTAATGTCAGGAAAAAAATATGACTCCTGCAGGAACTTCTTTAAGGAATTGAAAATCTTGACTCTGCCCAGTCTGTATATATACTGTTTGCTATGTTATACAAAACAAAACCTTGAAAATTTCACCACAAATAATCAAATACATCATCATAACACCAGAGGTAAAACAGACTTAAGAACAATAACACATAGAACTACACTTTATTCCAAAGGAGTTAGATATTCAGCAGTCACTCTGTATAATAAACTACCGGCCAATCTGAAAAACATAAAATCCATGAGGTGTTTCAAACTATCGTTGAAAGAAATTTTATTAAGTGATTCATATTATGATATAGGTGAATTTCTAGATACACTGTAGCTGGCCATATAATTGTATATATTTGTGATGCATTTTAAATGCTGTGTAGTTGTAGAGCCATGCAACTATATATATTTATGAGTTCATGCTTAGATCTTATTAATTACACTTGATGCAACTTATTTTTTTATTTTTATACTTATATTATTTGTATTGTTCTAAATATTTGTATTGACGTATCCAATGTCATTGTATTGACTTAACGGATGAATGAAACTACTACTACTACTACTATTAGGTACGACTATTTATAAATACCAGAGAATTTTTTAAAATAGTATTTATTATTATAATTATTATTGTTGTTTTTGTATTTATTTAGTCAAGGAAAAAAGATTTGGCTTCAGTGATGATGAGAGTGAGGATTAAATTTTAATTCTTTATTCTTCTACATTTGTAGTAATCCATATCTGATTTTCATACAGGAAATTTTGTATTGATTTACTAGTTTCCAGATTATACAGATTTTGTTACTGTGGTTTCCTCTGATCCCACATAGTGGATAAAATGTTAATGCTGATCTCCTTTTTAAAAAATAAAAATTTGTTTTCATATGTTTCAGAATGTCCTTGTGCAGGAGAAAAACCTGAAAATTTGGGGGATGAATCATCATCAAATTCAACATCACCGCCAGTGCCACTTGCTACCAATGGAGAAGTGTTCCCCTGGGTGAACATAAGACTTCCCTCAAATGTTCGACCAGTTCGATATAACATCACCATTCATCCAAATCTCACAACATTGGAAGTAAAAGGTGAGTAAAAACATTTGTAATATCAATTTTCTTCCCATTATGTACTATGGTTTTTTTCATAATTTTCTCTTATTTCTACTCTTTGGCCACTATGTCTGTGAAACTGGCATTATAGATTTAATTCCATAATTAATACTGTGCTATTTTGGTTTATTTCCAGGTCAGGTGACAATAGAAATTCATGTTGATAAAGAGACCAACTTCATTGTCTTCCACAGTAAAAACTTGACAATAACAGAAAAGGTGAGGAAGCTTCATAGTATGTAAATATTTATATGAGTGGTGTTGTATACAAAGGAATGCTTTTGAAACTTTTATAGGAGCATACAAAAACAATTTTGAGGAAGCATTTTAAAAAAGAAGGCAGCCTATATGCTGCTAATAGAAGTGTAAATAAGTAATTCATTGCAGATTCTCTATGCTTGAAAATGTTAAGTGAAATGTTTTAAGATGGAGGTATCCTGGAGTGCAAGCAGGAGTTTCCCAAAGGTGTGTGCCACTAGCTTAATTTTCCTAATGTTTCATGGAACTGAGGTTCTACCATCTTACTCTGCAATTATTACTATAATAATGGTAGTTTTCCATCATGTACTACGTATGCAGAATTTATTACTGCATTCAACTTCCTCCAGTTGAAGCTAGTGTAAACAGAGCATACTAAACAACAAAAGGAGATAAATACACAGAGTAAGCATGTCTGTTGCATAAACTGGCACTGCTTATACTTTCTTCTCTGCACTACACTGCTTCTCTGCATTGCATACTACCTGCAGATGCATCACTACTAGCTGGAATGTACTGCATTGTTCTCCAATGCAAAGTGAGATTAAACAAAATAATAGTAATACAATATGAATAAGAATTACCTTTCAAGGGCTTAGCAAGTTCATAATCAGAAAAGTCTTCTTCAGGTTCACTGGTGTCGCTGGTGATAGAGATGTTATTTGGGTTCTCAATGATAATTGGCATCGATCACATCTGGGATGATCCCATTACCTCCCCAGTACTCTCTGTTAAGTTTTTCAACGTGGCTGCAAAAGCCCTCTCTATCTTCTTTTGCCACTGCTGTGATTTCTTGCATTGCCAGTGCTTTAAGTCACTATTATTCAAGCTCCCATACATGTTTTACTTCAAACCAATTTAAGTCACATGTGTAAGTCGGTAATCTGACAGCAGTGTTTACATAAATAGAATTCACTGGATATACTGAAACTAAGATGACATTCTTCACAAAAGTAGGTGTTAGATATTGGGTAGATGCTTTTGAATGGACCATAACTGAATTGTCTAAGTGTCATGAACAACTACTAGGTAGGGTACCAGAGCTGTTTTCCCCTGCGCCTTATTCCCCTGGGACATCCTGGGACTGTACTCCTTGCATACCAACTCACAATCATGACAGAACTGCATTCCTTGCAGATTGAAATTCATTGGGGCTTTGGAGCGCTACCTTCCTTCGTCCAACTCGTAAGATCTTCTTGTCGATGTCAACCGTTGCCTCATGGCTCAAAGTACCATCGTCAGCCACCTTCGTAACAAACACCCACAGACTTATTACGCTGCAACCCCAAGGACAACTCCAACCAGATTGTGTTCTCCACAGACAAGTTGTCGCCCAATGTGTCACTATTTGTATGGACCAATCCAGTTTTCTTGATTACAATCCCTCTGCCACATCGGGTCTGATGGCAGTCACTGCTAAATTATGTCCATTATTATCTGGACGATGTCCTCCAATCTTCTGTCCAGCATCTTAAGGACATGGCTCCCATGTGCTGTACGCCACCCCAGCCCTTGCTAGTTTATTTCCGACTTATCTACTTCACCCTTGACAGTCCTTCTCCACGTGTTCCAGATGGCCCCTTCTCCAGCACACCTCTCTAGGGGATTGCCAATACCCTTGAACTGATCCTGTGTTCCCAACATACCAAATACTCATAATGTTCAAAGCCTGAATAGTCCTCACCTTGTCCCTTGTATATCCCTCCTCAAGCCGGTGCTATCCAATCCATTGGCAAACACCACTCGCTCTTTGACTCTGCCTTCCAGAACATTAAGTCATTCTCCCAGGTCCCCCAAGTTGATAATGTGTTGACTGAGATCTTCCTCTTTACCACCAAGTGCTTTCATGCCCTTTTTCATGCCAACCAGTTGTTTGTCATTTTTGTCTCTATATTCTCCATTTCATCATCCTCTTCATCTGCCCTGGATTTCTTTTCTCTCATCTTTCCTACCTCAGATTTTATTTCACTCTCCATTTCCTCCTTAATTCAAGGCAATAACTTTATAAGTATTTCTTCCATCATAGCTTCTTATTCCACTCCTGACACCATGACAAAAACAAGGCAAAGTTCACCTTAACTCACTTTGTCACTTGAATCAATAGCCTAAATGCTAACTTACAATCAGTTTCTTTTTTGTACAAATACACAGAATAAAATGTCAGTCTAACGTTCTTTTATGTCTCTGTTGCTGCCTGTACTTTCTCCATTGCACACAGAACATTTCCCTTTTACACTGCTGTGCTTAACAATTCTGACACAACAACTTTGATATTCACTGGTCACTTGCTCCCCTGCATTATGCACACTAACCTGCAGATTCGTCACTATTGAGCTAGAATATACTGCACTCCTTGCAGACCAACTCTGTTGACTCATCTGGCACTGAGCTCGTAACATCATCATAACTGAACTTTGCACTCTAGGCTTCACACTGCCTTTTATGTATACCTGCTGGCCGAGGCGAGAAGTTTTTGGAAGTAGAATGCTCTTGAATCCTTGAGTTTGAGCTGTGTAGAATAAATCCTGCACAGTAACAATGCAGCTTGCATTTATGGCTTTATGATGGCTGTCTTTGAATGTTGTATTGTTTTGCTTGTCTTGCCAACAATTAACAAAATCGGTGAAATGGGTTTACTTATATTTAATTTTTCTATGCCAGGCACCTACCATTACCGTGACAATATATAAAATCATCAAAGATAAGTGAAGTGTTACTATCATTTATTCATTTATTATAGTTCATTAGTTTGTGAATTGAATTGCTTCACTCTCAGTAATTTCAGTTTTTTTAAGTTTAAGTAATATTATATTTTATTATTCAATATTTGATATACACATATATTTCTGTATTTGATAAGAAGGATGCTTTATATAAATGTTAAAAACAGAAGCATTATTAACAGTGAAGTATTCTTCATTTTTGAGTATGATTTATGAGTCACTATGTTTACACTCAAACTTCACTTACTTGTTGTTGTATAATTGAAAACGTTTCAATTATACAACGACAAGTAAGTGAAGTTTGAGTGTAAACATAGTGACTCATAAATCAAACTCAGAAACAAAAAAGATGCTTTATATCTTCATTTTATGAACAGTAATGAGTAAAGCACTTGATTTTGTTTTGTCATTTCACAAATACCTTGTATTTTAATAAACGGGCATCTCCAACTTTTCAAAACTAAGAATCTCTTCATGCTACTAGTCCAATGCAAGAATTGCTACATTATGTCACAGTACCACTCTATGGCCTTCCTCTTGGGTATGACATGTGGCTCCCCCATGCCTGGATTTTATCCACCTAAGTCATCATTACATCTTATCTCCAACAATTTGATTTAGAACTAGCCATTTTATAATTAAACTTAACTTTTAACATATACAATTTCTAACATATCATGTCAAAAAAAAAAAAAAAAAAAAAAAAAAAAAAAAAACTCTTTATTTTATCTTAAATGTAATACTTAGGATTCTAGAACTGGAAAGTGGCTTCTTCATTATGTCTTGTTGTTTTACATATCCTGTATAGACCTTTTTGTTTATGCAGTATTGTTTCCTCAGTGATGATATACTTTCATTGTTGAGTAACAATAAAAAAGCAATAAAATAGCTATATATCATTTATTTGCCTTCAATATACATCTACCAACTCAGGCTGTTTGTGCTTTGTAACCGATTAGGAATATAGTTTCTATCTTTATGTCCATTTTGATTTTAATCAAAAATGCAAAGTTAAAATTAGTATGATGTACATTGTAAATTAATATTAATAGATTTAGTGAAAACAAATCTGTTTGTTTGCAGAACATTCAAAATATGAGGGGGCAACAGTTGACAATTGTGAAGCTCCTGGAATATCCACCAGCGCAGCAGATGTATTTGCAGATTAAAGGAAAACTTAGACCTAAGGCACATTACATCTTGAACCTTCGCTTCAACTATAGGCTATCTCGGGAACTTGAAGGATTTTATATCAGTAGTTATCATACTGAGGATGGTGAAACCAAGTAAGTTGTAATGGTAACTTGTTAGAAAACAAAAGCTTCTTCTATGAATAATGTTACTAATTCAGTTTTCTAGCCACTTCGAGGGAATTTTTCTCTCTGTAGTTTCTTGTTGGCATCATAAATATATTTAGTCTGTATTTTTTGTTGCTATGATAGACCCTAATAAAACTATATTTTAGATCAATATAGACACTAAAGCTGGAGTTACGATAAACTTAATGTAACATGGCATACTTTTAAGTTATTCAATATCAGTCTTTGCCATCTCATGAGGTTAAATCTAATGTAGCTTATAATAATTAGAACCAATTGGCATAAAGCACTACCATGAATTAATAGAAACAATTACCAATCAGTTATTCTCATCCTAATAATGCTGTGCTATAGCGTGACGTCCCATTTTCGGGTCATGGCCTTCCCAGTTGCTCTCCTCCAAACTTGTGGTTCTTGCACTGTAGTTCTCCAGTTCCAGATCTTGAGTATATGTGTTGATCTTGTTGTACACCATCTTCTCATCTGTTATGTGACCTTCCCACTGGCATTCCTCCTCCAAAGTCTCCTAGGAACACCTTCTTTGGGATTTGATATTCTTCCATCCTAATTAGACTCATTGTGATAAGGGCATCCCAATTAATCCTTTAGTTTATTAGTGTTTTTCAACTTCAAGTTAAGTATATCATGTTTTCAGCTTTAGGAGAAAGTATTAATACAAACTAACACATCAGTTTACTATTAATTGTTTTTGTTACTTCCAGATACTTGGCAACAACTCATTTTGAACCAACATATGCAAGATCTGCATTTCCTTGTTTTGATGAGCCACAGTTCAAAGCCAAGTTCAAGATGTCTATATTCAGAGACAGATTCCACATAGCGCTATTCAACATGCCAGTAATCAGCACCGAAGATGCTGGTTTCTACATGGGGACTGGTCTGGTTAGCTTATTGTTGCCATCATAGCATGTTTTGTGTCTGACAAAATCACTAAATATTAATGGAATTTTCAAAACTTAAGGTACTGCTGCATATGTAGCAGTATCAGTTACTTTGCCTATTTACTTTCCTTTTGTTTTTTTTTTTTTTCATATCTTATCCAACATTTTGTGATAAATACTTTCGCTAATGTGTTATTTATTTTTCTGAATTACTGTGCTCTACATTTTTTATTTTAGCATGTATGTAGTTTTTTAAAACTTAAATCTGCCTTCTAAAGAAATTATCATAATTTTAGCATCCTTTAAATTGTTTCTTAGCAGTTTTTCTTAAATATATAATAAAATTAGTCTTATTATTCTATTTTTCATAGAACATAACTACAGAGAAAACCAAAAGCATCGAAACTGGCTGCACTGTGTTTTGCCTGTCTGCATCCTTGGCACTCATTGCCATCTGCCACTATTATAGAAAGACATGGATGAAACCATGCAACATTTTTAAAACTGCTTTCAAGGCATGTGAAGCAGATGCTGAAACTGACCACTGCCGTTGTCCATATGTATTTTATACCTCTTTAGGAAACTATACATCACTCGTGGTAGTTCACGTTGAGAAATGCTGGCAATTTCCTAGCAGATATTTTGTTTTAATTCTTCCAGGGTGTATGTGTCTTGTACACTTTATGCTTTAAGTTACCCCAGAGATAGAAATTCAGGAATTAAGTCTGGGAACTAAGGAGGCCACAAATCTCTACTAAAAATTCTATCCTGAAACAAATTTTTAGCTGTTCACATTGAAAGATTGGCAGTATGAGCTACTGTAGAGTCTTGTTGAAAAAAGGGGCAAAATTGTAGTCACATGTATGGGCATCAATTATTGACTCGAAAAAAAATTGGGCTGTTAGCTCTTTCTCCTCAACATGAACTATGGCGAGCAATGAATAGTTTCCTAAAGAGGTGCCAAATATGTACAGACAACAATGGTGACCAGTTTAAGCATCTTCTTTATTAACATGGGTAAGTAAAGACATTAAAAGTAATGTAATTTTGAGTCAAACTAATACTCAGTGCTCCAACAGCTGATGATGTTAGGAAGATCCTAATGAAATGCGTTCTAGGTAAATACTAGCAACAAGTGGAACATTGAGTATTAGTTCAACTCAAAATTATATTAATTTTGTGCTTCATTGTATCATAGTCCTTGCACATTGGAACATTAAAAGTAGTTTTAAAGATGTTGCATGGTTTCATCCGCACCTTTCTATGATAATGGCAGATGGTCAGTCAATTTGGATGCTTTTTGGTCTCTTAGTATAATAGGGTCAAAAGCATAACTTCATGGCTTGATTAGAAGATAGTCACATCCAAGGAGGTTATAAGCATCCAATAGTTATACATGTTTTAAAGTGCACCTTTTTAGAATGAATATATGATTCATCATTTATTTCCACTTAATGAAGTAAAAGGCTCAGTTAAGTTACAAAAATATATTTTAAAGTGACAACAAATTTAAATAGAAGATATTTTAGAGATCCATTTGTGTGAAACTTAAGCTTTCTGCATTTATCTATACACTGACAATTGAAAGCTGAAAGTTCTGAGACCTCCATCCTCCACTATCAATACAACTAATCAATTGTCAGCTGAGGATGGGAGGAAACATTCCCAAAACATGTTCTGATTTTATAGAAGTAGGTGAGGTAGTGTAAACATAACCAATGTTCAAAAACTTCCATTTATTAGAGAAATAATTATGTAGTATTATTCTATTTTTTTTCATTACCTCATTTGTTTTCAGTTCTACAGCTGTTGATTTACCTTTAATCTTGTTATCCATATTTCCAATTGCTGTACTTCCATTTCTGTATACTAATTCAAAATTATTGATGTATATTAGAAACAAATACAGATCTAATTTTCAATTGTGTAGTATTCCTTGCCTAACAATTTGGAAGTTTGGTTTAATTTTTTTCAATAATACCAGCCTTATTTCTGTGCTTTATTCTGTTTTTCAGATAATATATGATATGATCCACTTTTTGTACCAAACCATGAATGCCGTAATTTTTTTATTTTATCAGTATATCAACATAATATAGTCAAATGCCTTTGATAAGTCAAAAAAACAACTATAGCTTTACCTGTTTCTTTAATGTTTCAATTATATAGTTATTTACTATATTTATTACACTGATTGTTAATTTATTCTTTTGGAATCTAAATTGCATTTTGATATTATGTTCAATTTTGTAAAATAGTTTGCAGTTGGTTTAAAAATACACCGTCCATTATTTTAAAAATAGTTTACATAATGTAAATGGCCTATAATTTTCTATGGTCAGCTTGTTCCCTTTTTGTTTAAATAAAATTGCATTCTTTAATACATCTGCAAACGTCTCTTATATTAATTAGCATTTGAAATGTGACAGGACTTGAACAATCTCATTTTAACAAATTTTATAATTGAGTTTAATATTTCATCAAAACTAAATGAAATTTTAGGCTTAAGTTTAAAATTTTTTGTAATATACTTCATTCTGATATTTTTATTCCCACTGACTTTACCTAAGTTGGTATCTTTACTTGTTTTTTATTATTTTGTCCATTTGTCTTCTTTCAGTTTATAACATTTATATAATTATTAAAACTAATTCATATAATTTGTACATAAAATATAAAGCTATTAACAGTGAAGCAAACAAATATCAATAAATATAACAATTTGTAACTTAAAACATCACTTATCTTATAAGAAAAGGTGATATTTTTCCTATAAATTGTCCAGGATCGCGATTTCATGTAAAACTTTTACATATCTTCAGCCGGAAATAACAAAGCTGCCACCATTGTTATGAATGCTAGATGTTGAAATATATATATAATATATTTATAGGTTAATAAATATACCCCTGAATAAAGATGAATTTAATAAAGAATATGAACATATTATTAATACTGCTTTAAATGGTTTTAATAAAGACTTTATACATAAAAAAATTGAAAAATTTAAATATAAAAAAACTGTTAATGATATTTCTACCCTTAGAAAAATAAAAGACGATTATAATTTAAAAAAAATTTACTTGCCATCCTTGGGTTAACAAACATTTTCAAACAATTTTTAAAGAGTTTGGTATAACTTTAGCTCCTCAAGATAAATATAGTATTAAAAATTTGTTGCATTTCTCTAAAAATGATAAAATTCCTAATAATAAAAAATCTGGTATTTATCAGTTTAATTGTTTCTATTGTGATAAGCTATTGGAAAGACAAAACGTAATTTAGAAACCAGGACGAAAGAACATTTTCATAACATTAAGTATAAACAGACTAATAAATCGGCCATAGCAGATCATTTTTCGTCATTTAGCCATGAAATAAATCCAAAAGTTAAATTATTAAAACAATTAAATGGTCCATTAGATTTAATGGTTTTGGAAAAGATATTTATTTTAAAAAACAAACATTGCATAATGAATTTTTAAAATACTGGCAGTCGATTCTGGTTTTAAATTTGTTTTATTTTCAGATTTTGGTAGTACTAACAAGAACATATCAACATCTAGCATTCGTAACGATGGCGACAGCTTTGTTATTTCTGGCTGAAGATATCTAAAAGTTTTACATGAAATTGCGATCCCAGACAATTTGTAGGAAAATTATCACATTTTCTTATAAGATAAGCAAAGTTTTTACTTACAAATTGTTATATTTGTAGATATAATTTGTGTTTCTTATTCCTCTATAATTTTCTTTTAGTAGTAATATTTTCAAATTGTTTACTTATTTTCTTCTTTGTATCCTATTTATATATTCCATATTGTTTTGGTCTTATTTTCCAATGTTACTACCAGTTCTCTATTATACCTCAACTTTACGCAGGAGAATGAGTGGGATGGAGATCAACTTGGTAATGTTACACTTCAAAGCATATGAACTTTGTTAAACAAATTTTAAAATTTTGGATCAAAAGCGTACAGTGGCTTGTCTCATCTACTCCCTTGAGCACCAAATACGATCACCATTGCCACTAATTTTAGGCTGTTCCAATACTTGAATTAGAGACAGGCAAAATATAAAGAAACATTTGCCAAATTATAAAAATAATAAAAAATATGCCAAAATATTATGAAATATACTTTAAAGCAAAACTATATTATACTTTAAGGTTTTAGAGCAAATTTGCTTTATTAGTTTTAAAAAGAAAAGCTTTGTAGAATTGAACCATAATATCAAATGTTATACAATAAATTACATGAACTTTATAGATTCTAATCATTGTGAAACTTTAAATTTAGGAGAAAAATAAGTTGATGGTTATTCGGTCCTTGCTTAATACTTATTGCAATGTGCTACTGAAAGCAGTTCCATGATGTCATACAGTGTATTTGTTACACAATAGCTATATTGCCATTCCTAGTGCTTTGCTGTAAAAGATGTTAATATATTTTCCTCCTTTACCTGAAAACTCATTCTGTTATTGACTTTTATCACTGTTAAGAGAAACTAAAGAGAAACTATCTTATATTTCGGTAATGCACTTATAATTTTATTAATGGAAATAACATTAATGCATGTTTCAGCTAAGAGATGACTTCCAGGAATCTGTAGAAATGAGCACATACCTTGTAGCATTTGTAGTGTGTGACTACAAACGCATCACTCGATTGACGCAGAAGAAGATATCTGTCTCTGTGTACGCTCCCAGCGAGATGATATCTCAGGCTGAGTTTGCACTTGTAACAGCGACAAATGCTATGGATTATTATGAGGACTTCTTTGGAGTCCCATATCCTCTACCTAAGCAAGGTAATATTAAAAAGCAAATCTTCATGCCATACTTAGTGTAATAAAACAGGGTTTGGCTCTGTAACTTAATTTTATTGAGGTAGACAAATGTAAGAGATTTTGAAAATGCAGGTGAACCTGGTTTATGTGTATATCAAGGCGAAGAGGAAAGATTACTTGTAACTCAGAATTATGTGGATGTGTAAAAATTTAAAAACAATAAAGATATGTATGAAGCAAACATTATTTATAAATTGGTCCCACGTTAAAGTACTCATTTAATTTGGATTGTTTCACTTTTCTTACATTACATGCATACAACTGTTCTTCTTCTTCTTCTTCTTCTTCTTCTTCTTCTTCTTCTTCTTCTTCTTCTTCTTCTTCTTCTTCTTCTTCTTCTTCTTCTTCTTCTTCTTCTTCTTCTTCTTCTTCTTCTTCTTCTTCTTCTTCTTCTTCTTCTTTCTCTTCTTCTTCTTCTCTTCTTCTTCTTCTTCTTCTTCTTCTTCTTCTTTCTTCTCTTCTTCTTCTTCTTCTTCTTCTTCTTCTTCTTCTTCTTCTTCTTCTTCTTCTTCTTCTTCTTCTTCTTCTTCTTCTTCTTCTTCTTCTTCTTCTTCTTCTTCTTCTTCTTCTTCTTCTTCTTCTTCTTCTTCTTCTTCTTCTTCTTCTTCTTCTTCTTCTTCTTCTTCTCTCTTCTTCTTCTTCTTCTTCTTCTTCTTCTTCTTCTTCTTCTTCTTCTTCTTCTTCTTCTTCTTCTTCTTCTTCTTCTTCTTCTTCTTCTTCTTCTTCTTCTTCTTCTTCTTCTTCTTCTTCTTCTTCTTCTTCTTCTTCTTCTTCTTCTTCTTCTTCTTCTTCTTCTTCTTCTTCTTCTTCTTCTTCTTCTTCTTCTTCTTCTTCTTCTTCTTCTTCTTCTTCTTCTTCTTCTTCTTCTTCTTCTTCTTCTTCTTCTTCTTCTTCTTCTTCTTCTTCTTCTTCTTCTTCTTCTTCTTCTTCTTCTTCTTCTTCTTCTTCTTCTTCTTCTTCTTCTTCTTCTTCTTCTTCTTCTTCTTCCTTCTTCTTCTTCTTCTTCTTCTTCTTCTTCTCTCTTCTTCTTCTTCTTCTTCTTCTTCTTCTTCTTCTTCTTCTTCTTCTTCTTCTTCTTCTTCTTCTTCTCTCTTTCTTCTTCTTCTTCTTCTTCTCTCTTCTTCTTCTTCTTCTTCTTCTTCTTCTTCTTCTCTTCTTCTTCTTCTTCTTCTCTTCTTCTTCTTCTTCTTCTTCTTCTTCTTCTTCTTCTTCTTCTTCTCTTCTTCTTCTTCTTCTTCTTCTTCTTCTTCTTCTTCTTCTTCTTCTTCTTCTTCTTCTTCTTCTTCTTCTTCTTCTTCTTCTTCTTCTTCTTCTTCTTCTTCTTCTTCTTCCTTCTTCTTCTTCTTCTTCTTCTTCTTCTTCTTCTTCTTCTTCTTTCTTCTTCTTCTTCTTCTTCTTCTTCTTCTTCTTCTTCTTCTTCTTCTTCTTCTTCTTCTTCTTCTTCTTCTTCTTCTTCTTCTTCTTCTTCTTCTTCTTCTTCTTCTTCTTCTTCTTCTTCTTCTTGAAGAACCAAAGCTTTTGATATGATATAGAACGCAAGTAATCAGCCGCCGATGCCTGGTGTGAGAGGTGGATGATAGTATGAGGGCAAAATGAATGATAGGAAAGATAATAATGGACCAGTTGGTGGAATTATGGCAGGGAAAACTGGAGATCCTGGAGAAAACCTGCCCCAGTGCCATGTTGTCCACCACATATTTGACTTTTCAGTCTCCTAGGATTGAACCTAGACTGCCTGGGTAGGAATCAAGCGGTCTAATTGCTCAGCCACTGCGCAGCCTCCATACAACTCATTTTACAAAATATATTAATGAAATTGGAGCTTTTTTGCTGCAACTTTTCACATTGATTGTTGTTGTTTTCAAATGCTAGGCTTTGGCAATGAAGCCATTAGCCTGAAGTGGCATTTTCTGTAGTCAAAATACCCTAGAGACATAACTACGATGCTTTGATGTTGTGTTAAACTGTGTATAATTTTTTAACCTGGTGCCTAATTTTATCCTCTATGTATGGAAGGGATGAAGTTTTATGGTGTAGCCTAACAGGGAAGTAACAGCCAACGGAATAGATTAACCTGAGTCTGCTATTCTGCACCCTTTTAAGCCATTGTAGCCAGCTATTTGCAGCCATGCCTCAGATTACTTACATGGCATAGAAGTTACCATGATCAGGAATTGATCAGTTAAGAAATGGCAGGCTTTGGACCACTCCCATGGGGGCACCTTAGTTCTTGTCTATCATCTGGAGAGAATGCTGACTAAACGACCAATTAATTTAGCTTACTAAAGATTTCATTGTTGATTTTTCTAAGTAAAGTTAGCATATGATTATTCTTTAGTTTAATAAAAAACCTGTAATAAATTTTATCAGTAATTGTGGTATACTAGATTTAAAATTAAACTTGATATCACTATTGGAGGCATCAGATATTCTGAGTGCTGCTTTGTTTCATAAAAAAGTACTTGTTCTGTGGTTATGCAATTATATGTGATTTTACTCTTGTAGATCTAATAGCAATTCCTGACTTTGCTGCTGGAGCTATGGAGAACTGGGGTTTAATTACCTACAGAGAGACATCTATAATGTACGATGTTGAAGAAACATCAGCTGGTGGTCATCAGTGGGTTGCCATTGTAGTGGCTCATGAGCTAGCACACCAGGTAAATTCTCATACTCTCTTCTATGTGATTAGCAACATGAAATCATGTTTCAGAATGTCCTAACAAAACATTTTTAAGATAAATAATAGTAATTAATGGAATTTTAGTCAACTCATCAGTGGCTCTGATAAATTCTATAGGATTATTCTTAGTCAAATCCACTATGTGTCTGAACCTTATTGTTTCAATTTTACTTATTTTTTGATAAATCATTAGCAACCCTGAAGCACACTTAAAGTCCAGATTTATGGAATTTTCATATTTTTATCGTGCCACTCTCTCTGCTACTACTGCAAGGTTTCGGTTGACCGCTACTATTGTATCATATTAATCTTCTTTTGGCTACATTTCTACTAAGCTTTCAAGCTTAGGACCAGAAATGTGTACTGTATTGATGAAAATTAGTCATTCTTCCACACTTGCTGTGTGTAAGCTAATATTTGGATAAATAGAGTCAGACTGAAAAATTCAATGCTGTGGCCGGGATTTGAACCACGGATCTCCCAGTCTCCGTCCAGTTGCTGTTAACCGTTGAGCTACCATGGCCAACATGCCATCATGACATTAAATTCTCCAACTGACTCATATGTTTCCCGGTAAATCACTAGGAGTTTTCATATTTCTCCAAAATCTCTCTCACTGATACAGCAATATGAGGTCTTGCGTTGTCTTACAGTGTGAGTACATCAGTTGCAAACATGAGGCTTGCATTTAGGAAGTGTGTGGTTCAAATCCTATCAGGAACATTGTCCCTAAGTATTTGCAAGGTTATCCTCAGTCCTTGTAACTGGCAGTTGCCAAGAAGGTACCCTAAACCTTAGGCTAGGTTTTCTTCCCATAATTCCTTTCCCAAGTATGACTTCATTGTAGTAATATTAATGTTCACCATTTTGTAGCATATGAGGTGAAATCAGACATTAAACATGACTGTTACGACAATATTGTGACTTTGTGGGTTCGTACAATTAGAAGTCCAATTTGCCGAAATTCTAAATGTTCGTTATTTGCATAGAAACACACTGCATAGCGGCAGAATTACATCACATATCACAATCTACAACACCAAGGTCAATGACAATAACAGACAGCTTACTCAACTTCCACTGTTTACTACACTCTTGTGACATGTCTTTACAACAACTCTTTATAGCTGTTTTCTCCTTACTCACAACTCTTGTTTTACAACTGACTCTTGGCGAGTCGTCACTTCCTTAAATACCTCATTCATAATTCAAGACTGTTATGGAAGTTTCTCTAACATGTCACCAGATAAAACTCGACTGTTCTAGAATGTAATTATATCTGTCGGCAAGTCTTTTATTTCTGGCGCTGCTATGCAAGCTCTTTATCTCTGTGATATACTATCCGTCGGTTAATTATCTGTGCTATCTTTATTTGCCGGCTCTTTGTGTACACATGCCGCGCTATTGCAATCGGGTTGGCACAATATGTAGGACTTTCCTTTTCAAGGTAGTCACAGTACCATTTAGCCTGAATAATTATAAGTCTACTGTAACTAAATATTTACTATCTTAATGTCTTAATTTTAGTTACTGTTACTTTTAGTCTTAAACAACTTTAGTAAAACCTTTTTAATAATGTGAAAAAAAAATTTGTTACAGTGGTTTGGCAACTTGGTGACCATGAAGTGGTGGAATGACCTCTGGTTGAATGAGGGTTTTGCCAGCTACTTGGAATATTTGGGTGTTGATCACATTATGCCCAGTTGGAAGATGATGGACCAATTCATTCTGGAAAAATCTCAACCAGCTTTGGGACTAGATGCACTAGCCAGCAGTCATCCCATTTCTGTCGCTGTACATGATCCTAATGAGATCGAGTCTATTTTTGACATTATTTCATACAACAAGGTAATAATTTAAAGTTTCTTCTTGACCAGAGAAGTTGGAAAATGAAATACTTGATATTTAGAAAGAAAATAATGTGCTGTCATCCTAATTTAGATCAAAGATTGTCATTTTTTTCTAAGAGCATTGACACTGCAGCAGGCAGCTGGGTGGATGGGCAGATTATTATTACCTCTCGAAACTGTTTTTAAGTCTACTACTCAGTGCAATGAAATATGGTGAAGAGTTTAAAGCAAATTTATCAAAATGTTTCAAATATAGTTGAAATAGGTATAAAATTAAGGGCATAACAGGTGTAGAGCTTTCCAAAAATTCAGAAGTTTTAGAGCTGTTGAGCTGATAAAGTAGAAATTTTCTATTCGGATTTTGTTGAAACTGGTACAAAATTAAGAATAGTTTATAAGAACAGCCTTATAAGTATTTGTGATTTCTAGGAAAACAATTACGCATATGGCACAGAAATTATAAAACGTGAGACACAAAATATGAATAAAACAGTTTTGTAGGAAGCATTCCAATGAAAAAAATTGGACTTCTTTAAAGAGAAAATTTTAATGGTTAGTATATATAGTAAATAAATTGACAATGTCATATATGTGTAAGGAAAAGTTAAACTTTTTTATTTCTCTACTGTTTCATGAAGAAAACACAAATCATTTTCCTTCATAGAGTAAATATTTACATGTTAAGGAGGTAAGATAGTTTGTAATAACTCTCCATTTGTGTGTTTTATGGTACATCAGTCGTTAATCCCATTTCTAATCACATTTGTATATAATATTCATCCATGTTTTAGGTTAGTAACAAAGGTCACTAGATAAGTAGTGAGACAACAAACAAGCAAATGTTTTGTTTATCTTACCTAGTCTTGCCATAAATACTGTTACAAATTTTTGACACACACTGTACATCTGGTTTGGCATGTAAACAACTGCATGTGTGCACACCTTAACCTTGAACCATTGTTAGATTGTCTTTGAAAGAGGAAGTATTTAGCTTCAGGTTTCACCATGGAATGGGGTGACTATGAAAATTGTGTAGCCGTCATTGCGTTGCATAAAGTTGGAAATAAGGGCTTATCGCTGACACATGCCTAAAGACGCTGAGAGTGCTTAAATTTCGACGTCTCCCAGCGTTATGCTCAAAATGATCATCGGAATATCCTCTTCACCGATGAAAAAGTTTTCACTATTGAGGAGTCTTTTAATGTGCAAAACGAGAGGGTTTATGCATCATCATCTCAGGAAGCCAGTAATAAGGATCCTAAAGTTCAGAGGGTCCATCATCCCTCCTCAGTGATGGTGTGGTGGGGGGTGAGTTATTCTGGTACCACCCAGCTACATTTTTTCCTATTGTCAAGAACTTGAGTGGCACATTGTTTCAAAACCAACCATGGACTTTCCAGCAGGATTCAGCCCCTGCCCACAAGGCCAGGTCAATGCAAGCATGGGTTTAGCGTCATGTCCCTGACTTAATTTTGCCTGAAGATTTGCCCAGTAGCAGTCTGGACCTGAAGCCATTGGACTACCGACTGTTGTCACTGCTTGAAGGCATTGGCTGCAAGAGGAGACACCCCACCATTGGAAGTTTAAAGCGTTCCTTGCTTTCAGCAGTGGCAGATTTCCCCCTGGATGTCGTCCGTTCCGCCATAGACGAGTGGACACAAAGAATCAGAGCCTGTATCCATGCAAAAGATGGCCATTTCCAAAAGTGATTGGTGCTGTGTGTAATGAATGCCTGTAGGTACAACTTACTGAAAGCTAATTAAAATGCTTTGTATGGTATTTGCATTTTTGACTTTTCAAGTTGTAACAGTATTTATGGTTAGACTAGGTAGTTTTTCAAAGTATTCTTCCTGGTACTATATGCAGTGTTCTATTCCCTGGAACCACTTTTGGAAGCATCCATGCCACTCAGTTTCCAGCACTCAGACAACTCCTCCATATACAACAGCTTACTTGGACCTAGAAAACAAGTAATCCTGAAGCTGGTTCTTCTTATTAAGAAATAAGATGAGCACCAGTTCAGGACTACAGGGTAGATAATCAACAATTTTGCCTCAGTTCCTTGCAGACACAGCAGCTTTAAATTAGTGGTGTGAGCTGATGCAATGTCATGGTTCAACAGAATTCCTCCTTTAGATGCTGTTCCTGGATTTTCTGAAATACTTCTGGAAAGCAAATTTCTGTGTATGATATTGCAGTAACAATTCTATAATTTCCGAGCGCAACTGTTGCCACATGACTGTTAGAAGAAAGGGACAACCATTCTTGTGTGTGTGTGTTTTTTTTAATTAACATCCTTTAACCTAGAAGAGGCAATCATTCTTGTGTGTGTGTTTTTTTTTTTTTAATTAACATCCTTTAACCTGTTGGGTCATATCAGACGATAAATGCAATTGATAAAATTATGCTCAAATGAACCCAGGGTCTATAGAGCTTTGAGTTACTTGATATTCATCTTTTAAGATAAGGGAAAATCATGGAAAGAAACCTTATCCATATAATTCACCCTGACTGCAATTCAAACTCAGGATCTCTTGAATTTGAGGCAGACATGTTACCACCTATGCTACAGTTTTTGGCAACCATTCATAACTGCACTCCTTAGTCTTCTGACATGTTTGGATGTTTGTTTATCAGCTAAAACCCAAATGGAAGACTGGCATTTTAGTTCTGGACCAAACTAATATAGCCATCTTCACCCAGAGTAATATCTAAAACACAATGAGACTTTCCGGGTTAAATCTGTGCAGCATTTCTTGGTATCATTGAACTCTGTGCAGCTTCTATGTTTCAGATAAATTATAGGGCACCCAAATCACCTAGCTGTTGACAGGTGCTTAAACCCTTATACTCATTCATTCACTCTTGAAGAAATATTTTTCACACGAAAGTATTCCTAAAGAAAGGTGGAACCACTTGGTGAACTAATCTCTAATACCAGCTTAGTCTTTGTTTTTTCTAATCATTGTTTCCACAGAGGTAATGCTTTACACATCAGTTGAATACAATAGATTTATGCAAATATATATTGTGCTCTTGTAGTGTTGTTTGCAGTTGCTTTTAGTCTAAAATATAATCCTTTTTAAGCCCTTTCAAGTAGAAAGTAGGAAATGATATTAATCTTCTTTTAACAGGGAGCATCAATCCTGTACATGATGGAAAAGTTCCTGCATCAAGACACATTGCGTAGTGGCCTCAAAGATTATCTTGATAAATACAAATATGGCAATGCAGAAACTATGGATTTGTGGGATGTTCTCAGTAAACATGCAAACCAGTCTCTCAATGTCAAGGTAAGAACACAAACAATTAACTGTGTATGTGGTTTTTAATGTTTTTAATTCACATACCAGTTATACCAGTCAATTCTTAATTTGGGTAATGTTATACATTGTTATTTTCACAAACATTAGATAAATGTATGAATGTGAAAGTATTTGTATGAATTACATTTTCTTTGGGATAGATAATTATCAATATTCAGTTGTTTGTATACATCTGATGTATCCCTTAACATGTATTTGTTCAGTTGGATGATTAATAATAATCATGATGATGATGATGATGACGACGACGACGATGATGAAGACGACGACGACGAAGACGACGACGATGATAAGTTAAAATATTGACTAAATATTTGTTCAGCTGCCAGATTTTTTTTGAATGTCCAACTGGTCCCACAGTACTGCTATATTTATGTATGCTATGTCAATAGCAAATCCAGGGACAAGTTTACAGACACTGGAAAATACAACAACGCAAAATGCAACAAAGATTATACATTATATTAGGACCAATAATGTGTACATAAACTTAAATAAGGCGCATTACATCTGATTTCAAACATTGCAGAATAGATCTACTATAAACACTAAGATGGTTATTGAAAACAGGGAAGTAAATGAAATTGGTAGTGCTAATTTTCTAGGAGTAATCATGGACAAGTATTTGACGTGGGACTAACATATAGATCATATCTGTAATAATTTGAGCTCAGGATTATTTGCAATGAAAAAACTAAAGAATCTGTGGAAGCTGAGACATCACAGTAATGGCTTCCTTAAAAAAATAAAACAGGCTGATGCACTAGACAACTGTGAGGGTGACCTCCCAATTGAAATACTTACAGGCACAGACTACTACTTTAATTTTATATTTCCGTTTTATCACCCAAAAAAGATGTAAACAAATGGCTTAAGCTATGATAGTGGAAACCTTACCCTTAAGAGGTTGACAAAATTCTACTAGCCTAGAACGAAAGCTCACTCCTTCATTTGGCAAAGTTAAGGATGGATGGTTAATGATATTCCTTATAAATAAAAAGTAAGTTATAAACTTAAACATTAGCTGATGTCTTGAAATAATTGTAAAGTAGGGAAACAAATCTCTCATTAACTTATTTTATTTGACCGTGCTGTGGTGAAGTGGTTAGACTGCTCGACTCTCACTAAGGTGGCCTGTTTGATCTCCAGTGACCGTAATGTGAGGGACAATGCAGTGCTGAGGCAGGTTTTCTCTGGGTCCTCCTGTTTCCCCCTCCATCATTCCACCAATGGCTTCATCATCACGTTTCCTATCATTCATCTTGCCTTCATACTATCATCCACTTCCTTCACCCTCACACCAGGCATCGGGTTGATTACCCATGCTGGTTTTCTATCAGATCCAAAGATACAGTTCTTCTGGCCCAAACTTAGGGGTTGAGGAACAAGGATTCCCTAACACTGCAATAAGTGGTATACTAGGGATAAGGTAAAGAAGAAGAACTTAATGAGTCGGTAATTCAAAAACAAACATCACTTAAATTATCCAGTGACTTTCGAATTATTAGTCTTTATATACTGTAAAATTAGATATAAAAATTAATAATCTTCATTTGTTGCATTTTGCATTTTATAGATGTATTAAAGTATAAAATTACAAGGAAAAAATTAAGTTACAGATTTTGCATATACCTATGGGTACTGTTTGATGTAATAAACTATACCTAACTGCACTGTATGTTTTAATTTAGGCCATCATGGATACCTGGACGAGACAAATGGGTTTCCCTCTAATCACAATCAACCTGGATGGAACCACAGTTACCGCAACACAGAAACGATTCATGCTGACAGCCAGTCTGACAAATGAAACAGAGATCAACAATGAATCTATCTCGCCATTTGATTACAAATGGTATGTGCCTCTGAATTACTACACCAGTCATCATCCTGGCAAAGTGGAGCATGTATGGATGAATCTCACTGATGGTAAGTGATCTTAAAACTACATCACAGTTATTAAAACAGTTATTAAAAGTACTGTCTACATAGAAAAAATTTGTATATTTAATGTAATTGCTTAACTAATTTTGATCATTCTTTCACCATTGAAAATGACTGTCCTTTCCAGCAGCCATAGACTATAAATCTGTAGCACAGTTGCTAATTTCAACTGTAACACAATAATTGCAGCTGGACATTTCCCGGCACTTTTTAAAAATAATTTACGTCTTTCAAACTAAATCATATCAGACAATGAATGAAATGGATGAAACTATATTCAGATGAGGTCATAGATCTTAGAGTTACCCAACATTCATCTTTAAGGCTTCGAGAAGAAAGAACACACAGCTGCAGCATTCCTTGACTTCACTCAGGCATTTGACAGGGTTTGGCATCAGGGTCTTCTATAAAAACTGTTCATCAATGGCATCCCAGACAACCTATATAAAATAGTTTCCTCTTTTCTGTCACAACATACATTCTCAGTCTGCGTAGGTAGTAGCCACTGTTCTACCAAACCTATAACAGCAGGCGTTCCTCAAGGATCTATCCTGGGACCAGTTCTATTCAACTTGTATACCTCTGATATTCCTGCAACGCCTACAGTTCAAATTGCTATGTATGCAGATGATACAGCAATCTTTGCAACACATCGCAATATCCACACCGCCAGAAATCATCTTCAGGAGGCCTTAAACTTAATTATACCCTGGCTTGATAACTGGCATATTTCACTCAACCAGCAAAAATGTGAAGCAATGATCTTTACACTATGCAGACCGGACTCTCCTCCATCAGTAACACTCCCAGTGAGACCTATACCCTGGAAAACTGAGACTGAAACAGTTAAATATCTCGGCATACTCATGGATCGATGACTTACTTGGAAACAACACATAAGTAATAAACTTAAACTAGGTCGAGCAAGATTGGCTAAGCTCTACCCTCTTCTCAACAAAATATCTTCACTCAAATTAAAAAACTGCACACTACTCTACACGACTTTATTAAGACCACTCCTACTATATGCCTGCCCAGTTTGGGGAGGGACCAGTCCTTCCGAAATCAAACGTATCCAGACATTTCAAAACAAAGTTTTATGAATCTCAACAAATGCACCATGGTTTCTCAGAAATAGTCAACTACATAGAGAAACTGGAATCAGCACCATTCGTCAATTTCTTCACAAGCCGAAAAGTTCTACAGCAACCTAAAACACATCTCAGGAGCCATTCACTATTCCCTTGGCAGAAAATCCAGCTTTCCAACCCGCATCAGGAGTCGTTTACCACTGGACCAGCTCTCACAACAAGATCTTCTGTAATACTTTAAACAATAATGTACCTACTTATGGGGGGCCCAATTGGGCTTTCCTCATTTCATTGTTATTCATTGTATCATGTATGTAAATAATGTCTATGATCAATGATCTGTAGAGCGCAGATGCGCTGATCGATCAATAAATGAGTTTAAAAAAAAAAAAAAAAAAAAAAAAAAAAACATTCATCTTTCAGGATAAGGAAAAATCTAGACGAAACCTTATCCAGGTAACTCACCCTGACCGAGATTCAAACTTAGGACCTCTTTCCAGTGTCCTCAAAGTCTGCAGCATGTAGAGCTGTGAAAACTGCTTCATACCATTCTAATACACTCTTCACAACACAAATTTTCTTCATATTTAGTTTTGCTTGCTCCATAGTAATATTTTGATTGCTTGCATGTAACATCCTTATGCTATGTTACATGCTAACTTCTTGAGAAGTAAAATTTGCAGAATCTGATTTTTCTGTTATTTTAACTGTAGTTATGTTCCTGGATAACCAGTGAAAACTTATGAAAACTGTGAAGGAATGATTAATTTCCATCAGTTAACTTAATAATAAGAAAATGAAAAATATCCAGAAAAAAAATGGCTCCGAATATATACAGATGGATCCTTTATTAACAAATAAGATGCTGGTACAGAGGTATACTGCAAACATTTTGCACAGTATCTAACACTAGACGAAACTTCAAACCATTATGATGGAGAACTAACAGCCATAAAAGCAGCACTGCAGAATGTCCTGTACAGACTGTACATAAAGCAAAACATAGTTATCTTAACAGATTCAAAATCAGCCATAGATGGGATTTTAAATTATAAAAACAAGACAACAAGAAACATCAAAGAAATAAGTTTAATTAAAGCTGTCGAATCAAGAAATCATGTCACCCTTCAATGGATTCCAGCCCATATTGGACTTTTAGGTAATGAAAATGCTGACCAACTAGCAAAAAAAGATGCAATTCAAAATATAAAACCCATAAGATAAACTGAAATTAATAAACAATTGAACAACATTAAGCTACATTTTAAAAGACAGCAGATACTTGATGAAGAAGATAAACTAAAAGACAAGGATTATAAGAACATTGGAGACAAAACTGACATACAAAAACTGCCAAGAAGAACTGCAGTGGCCCTATTTAGAATGGAAACTGGCCATGATTGTCTTGCAGAACACCTTTATAAAATACACTGCATACCTACACCCAAATGTACTATCTGTAAAGAGGATGTCATCATGAACAAACACCATTTGGACAAGTGTAATGGTCTCAAATGTGGGAACCTACAGGCTTTATATTGGGAAGCTAGGGGGAAAATGATGCAAATCAAATAATCCCCAGTGCCATTAGTCAACAACAACAACAACTTAAGAATAATGGTTTAACAATGAAGCCTGGGAATCAAGTACTTATAATAGTAAGTCGCCGCAAACGTGTGTATCTTTGCATACGAGGACCACTAGTAGTTTACAGGAAAACATACAAGTCAGTTGGAGAATTTAATGTCATGATAGCACGTTGGCCATGGTAGCTCAAAGGTTAAGAGCGACTGGACGGTAATTGAGAGATCCATGGTTCAAATCCCAACCATGGCATTGAATTTTTCAGGTTGACTCTATCTATCCAAAACCTTAGCCTATGCATGGCTAGTATGGAGGAACAATTAATTTCCATCAATTAACTTAACAACAAAACTTATTTCAAATTCAGTGTCATCATAAACAAACATGAGATTTCACTTGATGTGCAAATGTTATCAATTTAATAGTTCCATAGAACTGTTAAAGTATAATACATGGTGAATTTAATATGTAGAAAGTTTCATTCCATAGCATTCCTTAACCTTATTTTTCCAAGTTATTTTTTTCTATGTTACTTTCTGTTACATTTAAGCATGACTTTGTTTTTTAATATATTTTATTTGCCTTGAAATTATGTAATATATTGTTGCAGTGAAATTTGAAGTGCCTCCAGATACCCAATGGATCAAAGCAAATGTTAACCAATCAGGCTTCTACCGTGTAACTTACAGCGAAGACATATGGGAAGCAATTATCACAGCATTGCAGCATAACCATACAATATTCAGCCCAGCAGACAGAGCAAGCCTAATTGATGATGCTTTCACTCTCTGTAGGTATGCAAGAACTGTTATACCATTTCTATGTGATAAATGTGTTACATGATTCAAACATATTGCTAGTTACTACACTTTAAGTAGCTTCATTTTTTGTGTAATATTGCTAGTTTCTTAATACATAAACCTTATACCATGTGTTATCACCTATGTATATATGTATTTATTTCCAAACAATTTTTACAAAAAGTTTTTACAATTTTATTTACTCACATATTACTTGAGTTGCTATTTTATCCCTTAGTCCTCCATTCATTTCAACGCCATGGTGTATTATCACCTAAAACATAGCTTTATATATGCAACATATGAAAAACTACAGAAGGAAGTCAAATTGGTTGGCAACATTGATTAAATGACTCATTCACTTATTCTAATATTCACATATGTGTAGTCATAGTATTAGTACTAGATAGTTACAGTTTTTCTCTTGTAGAATAGAATTTATTTATACAACTTGCTATTTACAATATTTTAATCTACATTACAAACAAAGATGCCCCAATCGCTTCCACAGAGTTCACCCAATCTAAATTCAACAGTCAACTTTAGCTGAGGAAGGTCCTAATTCAGCACGTTCTAAGTAAATACTAGCATATGGAACACTATTTTGACTAAAAATTATGTTAACTTTGTGCTTCATTCATATTCATATTTATTGCAACTTAATACAGTGTTTGAACACAATTAAGCCATGTCATTTGTAATACATACTCTCTCTTAAAAGTAAACGATTAGAAATAACAAAATAATGGAGAGATAAAATTAAATATACAAGCTAGTCATAAATTGCTTAATGGTATAGAATTTAAAAATAAATATAATATGCTAAAATTAAATATAATATGCTAAAATTAAATATAATATGCTAAAATTAAATATAATATGCTAAAATCAGTAATAAAGCCTAGTTACTTTTACAGTGATACATAAATTCTTCGATGGTATAAAATACATTATCTATTAGAAAGGCTTTTAAACGTGTTTTAAATGTATTTAAATTATTACAGGTTCTAATTGAAGCGGGAAGTACATTATAGAATTTTATTCCTGTATAACTAGGCATCTTTTCATATAAGTGTCCTGGAATAGCGAGATTATTTTTGCCCCTTGTTTCATAGTTATGGATATCTGGGATTGTTTTCATTGGAAGCTTATGATTAACCAAGTGAAGAATACATCTATAAATAAATAAACTCGGGAGCGTGAGTATCTTTGTTTGCCGAAAGGTATTTTTGCAAGAATCTGTATGTTTTAAATTCCCTAAATATCTAATAGCACGTTTTTAGAGTATGAATATCCTACTGAGGTTTGTTTTACTAGTGTTACCCCAAATTTCTATCCCATAGGATAAGGCCGAGTGGATAAGGGCACAATATATAATTTTAGTTGTTGTACGTGGAATGTAATTTTTAAGAGTTCTCAAAACAAATAAGTTTTTGCTAATTTGTAGTGCCAGTCCATACTCATCAAGAATGATTTACCAGTTGGAATTTAGGCACGCTGTTATCCTAGTCACCAGATTCATTTTTTCCCAGATAAACCAATATGGCTTTTTATTAAATTTAACATATATGTGCTTTAGCCTACTTGTTCACTAGAGTTCCAGAAGCTTACTGAAGTTGCAAGGAATGCTCCTGGTTTACTGCCACTCGTACCTTTGTACAGTTCTGCAGGCAACATTATCTGGAAACAACTTTGCTGTTTACAAGTAGCGCATATCAAAATGTGAAATAGTGCAAATTTTACTACAAAACATTGATGAGTGCTTTAATTGCATAATGCTAATAATATTTTACATCAAGCTAATCCTTTACTTGTACGCATTATCATATGTAACTGTGCCGGGTACTAATTGTCAGATATGTCCCTCAACACCAGAAGTGGACCAGTACACCGGAACACCAGTAATGTTGCATTACAACTTCTTTGTTAATTTTTTTTTCAGTAATGTACCAATATATGTAGGTTCCCAAGATCATTAAAACACAAACTCTGTTATGGAGTATACAATTCAAATCCCACTAGGATTGTTTTCCTGACTTAGGTATTTCTCCATCCTCATAACTGGCAAATCCAGAGGGCATACCTGAAATTCAGAAGTGGAACATTTCCTACCCAAATTTGTTTTCCGAATTATCATCTTCAGTGTCCAGCATCAGTGGTGTCACATGATTTAAGAATGGATATTAAATACTATTCATTTATTGTCTGAGTTGCTGCTTTCATTTATGGCATAATGTTTCTCATTGGGGATTCTTATTGTGTTCCTGCTATGCATAAAATATACAGAATAAAAATTTGTGTTAGAATTGTTGCTTCTATCTTGTTTTGTACCTTGCAGTTGCATTCATTTTCACATGAATAGATCTACTCCAGTGCCTATTTTGAGAACATTTTAGCTAAGCTGCTATTTATCATTTAGTACCAGAAATATAAGAACTGTTTGCAAGAAGCTTTCTTGAAATAGAGTTAATCACAGAGAGTACCATTGTTAAGCAAACTCACAGTATATGAATGTGCTATTAAAGGCAAGCAAGGAAACCGATCTGCAAGAAAAAATAAATGATAATATAGGGAAATTGGAAATTTGGGGCAACTAGAATGCATTTATACACACATAAAACTATTGCTGTGAACTTTCATTTAAGTCATCATATAAATATGGTAAAGCCACAAATAAAGTTTGACAGTGAGGTAATAAAATACCAAGATCAAACTAAATTCTTGGGGATAGTTATCACAGAAAATATAAAATGGGGGGTGCATATAAATATGCTATGCAGAAAAATAAGTGTAGGATGCTACATATTGAATACACTGAAAAGGATGACTAACTAGTGGGCAAGTGGTTAGAAGTGTATACTTTGCATACATCCATAGTCACATAAGTTATGGAATAAGGTTCTGGAGGCTTCGACAGAATCAGAAAAAGTATTTCAGTTGCAAAAGTGGGCTTTAAGAATAATGGCTGGTGAATTGAGCAGAGCACCATGCAGAGAATTATTTAAAAAATTAAGGTCATGACTAGAGCAAGAATGTACATATTAGAAGTTATCAACCATATCAGAGAAGTAAGGCATCAGCTACCAAACAACAAAGATATTCATATTCATAGTACAAGGCAGAAAGAAAATTTACATGTACAATATTGCAGAACAAACCTAGCTAAAACCAATGCTTATCACAATGGAATTAAATTGTTCAACAGACTACCCCTAAAATAAAAAATGTAGAAAACGTGAATGTATTTAAGAAAAAGCTCAAAGCATATCTAGTAGAAAATTCATTTTATTCAATTATGGAATATGTAAATGGATAGTTCTGTAAAGACTAACTCACTGTGAGTGAGTGTTATTCTTAATTGTATTGTTTTAGTGTAAATTGAATTGTATTTCTATTAATATAAAAATTATTTGTGGTTGGTTTATTGACACTCGTCACTTACTTTTTCATATATTTATGAGAGACTAGTTTCAAAGGCCCTGGCCTCCATTTTCAATCTCTTTCCAACTGGCATCTGCTGTTGTCTGCTCTCTCTGGTGGTGGAACTATGAACTTTTTTGTCAAATTATCTACTGGCGGGATTTCAAAGTTCATTACGCGATCCTTATTTTTCCAGATGAATATGTTCTCCCATGTTGTCAATCTATTTTGGTTTATCACTCCTTTTAATAATTTTGGATTTGGATCAATGTCATGGTTTTCATTCCAAAAATGAAATGCTACTGCTGACTTGTCTTCTTGTTTCAATCTGATGTTTCTAAAGTGTTCTTTGACTCTGGTTTTTAAATTTCTTTTTGTTTGGCCTATGTAGCATTTTTCACAATTCTTACAATTTATTTGGTATATTCCAGATTTGTTACCTGAAGGAATTTCATCTTTTGTTTTTGAATTTAGTAATTTTAAAATTGAGTATTTACTAGTAGGTGCCAAGATGATATTTTGTTCCTTGAATATCTTTTTAAATTTGTTAAATGTTTTTGGATGATATGTGAATGAACTGAATATGCTGTTGCTTTCTTTTTCTTTAATAAATGTGGTTGCTTCCTTAATGGTTTTCTTTAGTTTAGATTTTCTAATTTTCTTCACCACCAAACTTTTGTTGTATCCGTTTTCTTCTGCTATGTGTATTATTGCTTTTTGTTCCTTGAAATATTCTTCTTTTTCCATGGGTATGTTGACTAGTCTGTGTGTAAGGCTGTTTATTATTGCATGTTTCAAGGAACAAAAAGCAATAATACACATAGCAGAAGAAAACGGATACAGCAAAAGTTTGGTGGTGAAGAAAATTAGAAAATCTAAACTAAAGAAAACCATTAAGGAAGCAACCACATTTATTAAAGAAAAAGAAAGCAACAGCATATTCAGTTCATTCACAGACTAGTCAACATACCCATGGAAAAAGAAGAATATTTCAAGGAACAAAAAGCAATAATACACATAGCAGAAGAAAACGGATACAACAAAAGTTTGGTGGTGAAGAAAATTAGAAAATCTAAACTAAAGAAAACCATTAAGGAAGCAACCACATTTATTAAAGAAAAAGAAAGCAACAGCATATTCAGTTCATTCACATATCATCCAAAAACATTTAACAAATTTAAAAAGATATTCAAGGAACAAAATATCATCTTGGCACCTACTAATAGATACTCAATTTTAAAATTACTAAATTCAAAAACAAAAGATGAAATTCCTTCAGGTAACAAATCTGGAATATACCAAATAAATTGTAAGAATTGTGAAAAATGCTACATAGGCCAAACAAAAAGAAATTTAAAAACCAGAGTCAAAGAACACTTTAGAAACATCAGATTGAAACAAGAAGACAAGTCAGCAGTAGCATTTCATTTTTGGAATGAAAACCATGACATTGATCCAAATCCAAAATTATTAAAAGGAGTGATAAACCAAAATAGATTGACAACATGGGAGAACATATTCATCTGGAAAAATAAGGATCGCATAATGAACTTTGAAATCTCGCCAGTAGATAATTTGACAAAAAAGTTCATAGTTCCACCACCAGAGAGAGCAGACAACAGCAGATGCCATTTGGAAAGAGATTGAAAATGGAGGCCAGGGCCTTTGAAACTAGTCTCTCATAAATATATGAAAAAGTAAGTGACGAGTGTCAATAAACCAACCACAAATAATTTTTATATTAATTTTGACGTCACTGTTACTAAATTCCTCCAAACACACATCAATGTATTTCTATTGTTATGATGTTGATAATTCCATATCATGTAAACATGATCTTAAGGATGAAATAAATGAATATGAATATATTTTTACTGCAATCTTCCCACTAAATTACATATTGGATTTCCTTTCAAATTGTATGTTGGTAAGTTAAATAACTTATTTGTATACATTTTAGAGCTGGCGTATTAAATGCTACGGTGCCATTGAAGCTGTCCCTATATCTGCTGCAAGAACAAGAACATGTTCCTTGGGCTACAGCTCTTCAACATTTTCAAGCCTGGAGTAAACTCCTTTCTGAATCTGCAGCATACAAGCGGTTCCTTGAGTATATGCGTAGATTGCTAGAGCCTGCTACCAAGTTTGTTGGCTGGGAAGATTCAGGAACACATCTACAAAAGTAAGTTAAGTAAGCATACATTAAACATCTCACAATTACAAAACCAGTGATTCCCATATTTATATTATCAGCTACTTAGGCCAGTCTCACAATTTAAGTTTAAGCCAAAGCTTCTTTAATAAACTATTGTTGCTGCTTAAGCTCTGTAAGTTTCACTGTCAGATTATCATATTTAATGAGTAGAGCCAGACTGAAAAATTAAATGTCAGAGCTGGGATTTGAACCATGGATCTCCCGCTCTGTGCGGTTGCTCTAACCAACTGAGCTACCTTAGCCTACACATGGCTAATGTGGAAGAAATCATTATTTCCATCAATTTACCAGAATTATCATATTTACCTTACTGAGCTGAAGAATTCCACGGAAGTGAAAATTTGGTAAGGTCAAGGAGTGAATTCCCTTAATTTGTTATGGTATTGCCATTTCTCAAATAATCTTTTGTAGGTTATCCAGCAACCTTCAGGGTAGAAGAGATTTATTTTTATTTATTTATTTATTTATCTGCCGTAAGAGTCAACCAGACTCATGGCATCGTCAAAAATACAGTTTATGTACAATAATTTTCAAAAATATAAATACTCATATGAATCACAATATAGTTGAAAATATTACAAATTAATATAAAGTCTAATACAATTTTTACTTATTCACAGGTATTTATGCCAATTTACATCCTCTTCTCTTGATTATTCTTTAACCTAGTTTGAAATAGGGTTATAAAGCAAAAGGATATACTATGCAATGCATTTATTGTCAATAGACTGCAAAGCAGTTATATAACTTACAATACAAATACCAATAGAATTACAATTCATCAATCGTGTACAATGCCTTATTTATTAGGTAAATCTTAAGCTCCTTTTTAAAAAGTATAATAATCCTGTAGATTAATGGAGGTGAGAGAAGGAATGTAAATGAACAAAAACTTCTAAATTTTTTGTTTAGGAGGTGTCCAAATCTTTTCCATATAAGGAATGACCAAGAAATATACAAAATATTTCCAAGGAGTAAATTAAGTAAACAGTCGGCAATGTTGATATCCCAAATTATTGATAAAATTTCCTAAACATCCTAGATCATCTTTGCTGTACAATTGATTACAGTAATTTGCATTTCTTCATCACTTTTTTTTTTTTTTTGCTGTAAATTAAGGCACCAATAAATATATACTAATCACACTCAAAAGTAAGAATATGTAGCAATATAGTGCATGTTGTTGATTTAGTAGACTGCTTCTTCTTGCCAGTCAGCTTTTCTAACATTCTATAAAACTATTTAAGTAGCATTGGTCGTGTAACATAAGTACTGTTGTAAGTAATGTTGTTTTAAACTGGGACTTGTGCTTCATTTCAGCACATACATCTAATTATTGGTCTAAAAAGGGAATGTGTATAATATGATGCAGAAGTTTTTAAAAGTACTTTCCCCAACAGTTTCTCCAGTATGATTTTAAATCATTGAATTGGACCATAGTAGACTGAAGTTAGGCAGTGATAACATTGCCTTCAGCCAACAGAAATGTGTAAAACTGATGTGTACATCTAAAGTTTCAGTTAAAATATGTGGTTGAAGATTGATGATGCTCCGGTGAAAGCTGTAAACCATTTTTTTCTCTAACATCTATCTTAATGGATAGAGGAAGTACTCTATTCCATGCAAAGGCATGATAAATGTATCATAAATGTATCATCGAAAGAGAGAAGAGCATAAATTAAAAACAAAATATTGGCTAAATACTAAACATTGTAATTTACTTAAGATGAGTCGGTACTAATAACACTAACATCACTTTTTTAATCTCTGTTAACATGTTTTGAGGACATGTGTTCCCATCTTCAAAACACATCCAGCTGACCCGTGTTGTTTTTTGTTGTTGTGGTGGTCGTCTATAATGGTGGCATCATGTGGCAGTGAAATGTATTTCCAGAGGGTATTTTGTGATAGTAAATCAAAATTCATTAACTTTCCTTTGCGTCTCAAAACTGAAGATCTTTTCCCACGTGTCCAATTCTGCTGCATGATGGGTCGGTTTGATTAGTGTAATATTCGGTTAGATCTTACGGTTGGAAATGTTATGAAACTGCAGATTTACCCATTTGTTTGTATTTTAAACATCTCATATGTTCTTTTAGTCTGGTTTTTAGATTTCATTTTGTTTTTCCTTTATATACTTTATTACAATTAGAGCAATTATTTTGTAAATTCCAGTGGCCTCACGCCCACATATGCAACTGATATGAGGAGGAGATCTGGTCAGCATGTCGGCATCCCCCAGCCGAAATTTTGGTTTCTATGACCAGGGCCACTTACCTATCGTAAGCTCCTCAATTTCCTCACAATGTTAAGTGTGCTGAGTGGGGACCGGTCCTATACCCGGGACTTAAAATCTGCACCCCATGGGTGATGTTGATCCCAGGCCGCTTTCTGTGGCAGGGAGCCAAGGCATGCTGCTTTAGCCTGCTACGCCACTGTACAGGACGTCTTGTGTAATAGGGTCTTTTAATCTAACAGTACTTTCTCTATTCTAAATACCTCTATGCTGAATTTGTTCTTTGGGGCTAGGCTGATGTGTGCTTCATGAAAATCTTCTTAAATTTGTAAAAAATTTTTGGATGATATGTGAATTTCTTAAATTTCAATTGTTTTTCTTCTTTGATGAGATTTGTGATATCTTTGATATGTTTCTGTCATTTAAATTTTGTAATTTTCTTGTCAATTACAACATAAGATTTTTTTTATAAAAGACACCCCTGATTCAAAACTACCACATATGACAAAAAATGTTTCAAAAATAGGTTTAACTAGAATTCTAATTTTACCAGAAGTAGATATATAAAGAAGCTTTCTTAAGATTTCTGTGTAAGAATTAACAATAGTGGGTAAGAAAGTCATGTGAATGTTAACACTTGTTTACCTCTTCCCTACAGGTTGATGAGATCAGATATTCTAGCTTCTGCTGTTCTTTGTGATGTTCAGAGCACATTAAAACAAGCCCAGAAAAAATTCCGTGACTGGATGGATAATGGTATCCGCATTCCTCCAAATCTTCGAGAGGTGGTCTATATAGCAGGTGAATACTTCTTGTCATATTAAACAGAAGAGAGTAACATTGCTCTAAATTAGAAGTGAAATGGTCTCAAATACTGTCATTAACTGTATTTTAAAAAATATATAATTTCAGGTATTAAGTACGGTAATGTAGAGGACTGGCAGTATTGCTGGTCGAAGTACAACAGCACTGGTATTCCAAGTGAGAGAAGGCTTCTTCTCAAGGCTCTGGCAGTAGCCTCAGATCCTTGGATATTACAGAGGTAAATGCATCTTGCATGTTAAATTATTTTACTAACTGCACTCCTTTCAGTGAGTGCAACAGAGGATTTGTTACACTTGAGAAAAAGATCAATTGTCCTCCATAAGATTTGAACCCATATTCAAGGGATTACAAGCATACAATGGATAAATAGATATGATCTATAAGTGTACTTAACAAATGAAATAAATAGTAAAAGAATTTTCAATTTAAGATCAGAAAAAAACATAAAACAACCTATCGAGATTTAACTGCATTGGAACATCACAGTGAAGCGAAATAATTATTAATTTTTAGATGAGTTGTATTTATTACACATCTGCTTCACTTTCGTACCTATTTTGAGGACATGTTTCGCAAATCATCGTTTGCATCTTCGGCTCTTATGCGACTCCCATAAGAGCTGAAGATGCAAACGATGATTTGCGAAACATGTCTTCAAAATAGGTACGAAAGTGAAGCAGATGTGTAATAAATACGACTCATCTAAAAATTAATAACATAAAACAACTTGGAAAGAGTAAGGTAAGACAAAAATGGCTGTGGAAATTCAGCATTACCAGTAAGAATGTCAAGTTGATAATGTAGTATGAGATTAGTACAAAGCATACTAGAAAGTAAATACTCTTAGGATGTAGAATTCAACATATATCCCCAATGTATATAAAACCTTAACTAGCTCCACCTCAGTAGGGTAGATGGTAGCATGTCTGCCTCATGTTCAAGAGGTCCCGAGTTCAAATCTCGGTCAAGGTGAGTTACCTGGATAAGGTTTTTCCAGGGCTTTCCCTTATCCTTTAAGATGAATGTCGGGTAACTCTAAGCTCCATGAACCCTGGACTCATTTGAGCATCATTTCACCCAATTCATTCACCGTCCAAAAACCTCAATTATAATGGGGTATCAACTGTACATCAACTGGTCTTGAGTGATTAAATTGATCTATTTGTAGAATGTTCTGGTGGTAATCCTAGGAATTTGCACAATGGGTTGTTCTGGGAGAAACTGAAACCAAATTAGTCATTATCAAGTTGACAATGGAAGAATCTAGTATCTGAAATATGTTCTGAAAAATTTAAGAACCTAGTTTTATTTTGTATCATTAGTCTACTTACAAGGGAACCATCATAATGCTCACACCTGTACACACTTGAGAGTTTGACGGCATTACTCTGCTCTATGTGGGGCCTGTGTGCCAAAAATCGGGTCTGGAGTATAGCTAGAAGCCCCAAAAATCAGTCCAGAATACATAGGAACATGTAGGCATAGTAACACAGCATTTTACTGGAGGGATTGTTTACCCTTGGCAGGCAGCGGTCTATACATGGCATACGTAAGGAATGCCCTTCCCCACAGTCAGAACAGAGCTGATGAGGGATATCCAGCAGCTACTTACAAGTGGTTGCATGCGTAATTTCCAGGCTGAGTTTTGGCCGTTGCAGTTCTACTCCACAACAGATTTTTGGTGCTTATATTTTATATGCAGCAGACATTATACCATCAAATTTTCAGATGTGTAGCAGTGTGACTACAATGATAGTTCCTTTGTAAGTTTTTAGTTTTAAACAATTACAGATTTTTATATATATATATATATATAGATGGAGTCAACATGAAAAATTCAATGCCATGGCCGGGATTTGAACCATGGATCTTGAGTCCCAGGCTTCATCATTTAACTCTTAGTGTATCTCGAATGCGAGAGCCCCTAGTGGTTTACCGGGGAAATATACAAGTCAAATGGAGAATTTAATGTCAGGACGGCACGTTGGCCATGGTAGCTCAATGGGTTAGAGCAACTGGATGGAAACCAGGAGATCCATGGTTCAAATCCCGGCCATGGCATTGAATTTTTCATGTTGACTCTATCTATCAAAAAAAAAAAAAACCTTAGCCTATGTATGGCTAGTGTGAAGAAATGATTAATTTCCATCAATTAACTATAATTACAGGTTTATTTAATATAATTTTGTGTTTTTTGTATCGTATTCCTTAGTCATATAAACATGTTTATTTGTTTTTCAGGTTCCTACTCACAACATTGGACAGAAATCTTGTGAAACCACAAGATGTGAAAACAGTATTGGGAGGAGTAGCAGTAAATCCTGAAGGGCAGCTGTTGGCCTGGAGACATCTGAAAGCTCATTGGAATTATTTGCAGTCCATGTTTGGTAATTCCACATACACTATGGGTACCTTTATTGCAGCTGTTACATCACACTTCACCACGGAATATGATTACCAAGAGGTATATATAGAACATAATTATTAAAATTAGTTTTTCAACATCTTTATCATTAGCCATTTGAATGTCTATCCCACATCAGGACTCTACTAATACGGTTAAATCGCATAAAAAGCTTAAGAAAATACACTTTTTTTAAGACATTTAGGTAAACAAGAACCATAAATAGTTTATATTATCGTCAATAGCATACAAAAAAATGTTTATACTATACAAGCATAGGTAACTATTGGGTGTTTATTTTTACTCTGATTTTGAATTTATTTTTTAAAAGATAGTAACATTTAACAAAAGAATAATACAAATAAACAAACAAGTTGGTTGTTTTAATGCTTCATGACTAGGCATAAAGCAAATAAACATTTTATCTGTCTGTTCCTTCATAATGAGAAAATTACTAGGGATATTTCAACTATAATTATCATTTGGAATGGACCAACTAAAGCAGCGTTTAGTAAGTACATGGAACCCTAATTAGTTTCTTCAGAAGAGAGTTATAATGGGCACAAATACATAAGTATCTTACATATTTTGGGGCTTTTAAAAAATGCAATTTTTAAGGGAGGTCACTGGTGTAGCATGGTATGGTTTAGAGAGGTCAGAGAACGCAGGAATATAGTGCAGTACAGTCTGACCATCAAAACATCAGCAGAGCACAACCCATATTTTTGTACTTGTGAAATCAATATCCCATGCTAACTACTCTCCAGAATGTCTCCTTAACTTTGAAAGGGATCTTTTCTTTAACAGCATTATGAGTTTATGTACTGTAGGAATTTCTCCTCTCTGTTCATAAAACTTGAGAAAAGTTCTGGTACAACACATTTTTGCATTTCTGTTTTGTTGTATTGTTAACATTGCTTTATGAAATGATATTTATTTCATTCAAAAAAGCACAGAAACTGCTTACATACAGCTTACTGATGTGGTAAACAATTGCCCTGATACATTCTGCATGTTGAGTAAACATAACTTAAATTTTAACAAAACTTGCTTGTTTCCTTACATAGAGTTAACTAGGCTAAGATCATAATATGGCAAGAGCCTGACAAACAGGTACTAGTTAATATCCTAATAAAGGGAACATAATAAATTTTCTTTTTTTAGAATTTTTTATAACTAAGTAAAAATTACATATCAAAATATGTCTCTTGATTGTAGTTTTCATGTAGGTGTTGCCATTAACATCTTTTTCAGTATTATTAAACACAAATATATTATTCATTTATAGCTCAGTTAAATAGCAGTTGTGAATAAATTGATTTTCTTTCAGGTTGCACAATTTTTCCGTCATATGAATGTGGGGTCAGGTAGCCGAGCATTGAAGCAGAGTCTGGAGACAATACTTCTCAACATCCACTGGGTACAGGAGAACCAGGATACCATTAATACATGGCTTAGTGAATACCTGGGCAGATAATACTCTGATTAGCTACCTGGGATCAACATGTACATCACTTCATAAAGACTGTCTCCACAGTAATTCCTTCTTTTTCGAGAAATTTAATTGCTGATGTATATTACTTTTAATTTTAAATCAGTTTCCCTACCCCTCATTACTTTTACATTCCATAGAACAGTTTTATGAAATACTTGCAATTTTCCATATACCATTATTAAAAACAGCAATAATTAAGTTATTTGATAACCAGATGCTCCTTGCCTATTGCATTTTTTTAAAGATATCAGAAGGGTAAGAATAGTACTTACAAGTATCTAAGATTTTTAAACAAATACAGGTCTTGAAATCCAAGATGACTAAGAAAGCTAATGGATCTGACTTTTAGCTTGAAAGTTTTTTGGGGTTGCAGGATTCATCTTCAGATGCCATTTTGTTTTAACTCTTGATATCATTCTCCTCCTTTTCCCTCCAACCTTGTGTGTGGGAGTAGTTGAACCTTATGGTGACACCGTGTTAATAGAAGAAACAGAATCTCTTTGGGCTGTAAGCAAACTGAAGAACAAAACAGAAAATGAGTTAAACCTTGTGTTCGCTCCAGTGGTAACCATGAACTAATCAACATGGTGACGACCACCACAGAATCTGATGTAGGTTTCACCTAGGAGTGTAACAAACAGTTATTTTCATGTAACTTATAACTCATAGTTACTGTGCATCAATGGTTACAAATAGTCATTAGGTACTAATATCTTGGTTTGCAATCACTACTATGTAAATATTGATTGTGACCGCAAGTTAAATTATTCAGAGTACTGTATTTTAGCATTCTGCTCTATAGTGCAGTAATCTGAAGAGCAACGGTGTTATTCCTGTATATGAGAGGCAGATAGTGTTTTAGGCAATAAATGAAGGTGCACATATTTTGGGTAATGTTGCTGTAGATAGGTTTAGGGGCTGCATATTGGTAACTGGCAACTTTGATAAATGAAACATAATTGTACTCAGAGACCCAAAAACATTCATGATGTTTTGCCTGTCCCACCCTCGGAGCTTATTACTGTCTGTTGCTATCATAGAAAGGTATGGATGAAACCATGCAACATTTTTAAAAATGCTTTTAAAATTTTAGTTACTCATGTTATTAAAAGAGATGTTGAAACTGACCTCCATCATTGTCCATACATGTTTGGTACCTTTTTAAATGAAATGAAATGTGTCGTGTTTAATGCCCTGTTTTACTACATACGGCACCGCAGGCGGTGACACTGATGATACATGAAATGAAGATGGAGCACCGGTGCAATGAGATGGCGGGGGAAACTGGAGGTCCTGGAGAAAACCCGCCCCAGCGCCGTGTTGTCCACCGCAAATCTCACTTTGCGGTTGCCTGGGATCGAACCCGGGCCGCCTTGGTGATAGCCAAGCGGTCTAACCACTGAGCCACGGCGCGGCCTGGTACCTCTTTAGGAAACTATCACTCACCTTAGTTCACATTCAGAAATGATGGTGTAAGGGAAAGAAGATACTCTTTTGGGAAACGATGGAATAACATGAGAGAATGTCAAAGCCATGTCTCTACAATATTTCTTATATTGACAGTTGTCTTGAGCTGCCAAAAGCAACAGGTGGGCAGCTGGATAGGAAGAAGAGAGAATGGTTGTCTATAGCTTCAGGAGATATCAAATATACATTATGATAAACATTCATTGTTTATGCATGGTACATTCCCGGGACAGAAAGTAAATGTAAAATATAATTGGGTTCCTTGGAGAAAACAAAATAAGAGGTATGGTCGAAAATAATTGATACTCAAAATTTTTTGCAAAGACAGCCTAAGAATCTTAATATACTTTTTATCTATAGCCATATATCAGTGGTAGTCAATATCTTCACCATTATTGGTAACTTTTGAAAGAATAATTAAAATATCCATCTAATCATTTTAGTGGCACAGAGTGGGCAGTTCCCGTGTTTCTGCCAGTATATGCAGCTTTCAACCAACATTGCTGTTTAGGGTAAACAAATTCAGTTATAGTATGTTCAAATCACTTGTTTTTATTTTAAAAATCCCCCAGGAATCGTTAACCTCACCACATTTGAATCAGATAGCTGTTGTGTTTCCATTGATACCATACAGTAGTCAAGAATTTCCCTTTTAACGTGAAAAAGTGTAAGAGATAGTTCAATCTTTGATTTCAGGAGCATAGAGTCCACCCATTTTCAAAATATGAGTAAATGAGATGGCAAGGGCAAGAAAGGACATCACATAAATAAATGTTACAGTTTAATAAAAGCAGCTGGGTATCTTACATTTAAAAATGCCTTATTACAACAGCTAGTAATGCTGAAAATTTTAAACTTTTTAACTAGTCTTATTAACAAGAAGTAATTGTTACGTTCATATTACAGCGTTATCAGTGAAGGATTATTGTAAGTATAGAGAGATATATCCTTATTGTTGCATAACAATAATTGCCATTAATTTTGGAATATTCAAAATGATTACATATGTAATTTTCATTTATGTAATTGGCTAAGCCATTTTGCTAATTGATAAATGAATGATATTCATAGATGTTCTTCTTATGGTCCATCTAATGACTTCAGATTGAAAGAATGAGAGATGAGAATAAATGTTAAAAAGAGTGTAGTGATTACAATAAAGAAAGAAGAGGGTGAGATAGAAATATGGAAGGGAGGGAAAATGTGAGAAGCTATGCATACCTAGGAACAATATTAACAAAAGACAATAGAATAGATCAAGAAATAAATAATAGGATCAAGAAAGTCATGAATATATATTATCAGATATATAATACAGCAAAACCTTGTTAATCTGGACCCCTTTAAATTGGATTTCGCTTAACCAGACAAACATCCTTAAAAATAATGCAAGTTGCTAATTTAAATTATAGTACTACACTAAGCCAAACTTAAGGAAATTGTCCATTTTAATTTTGCACAGGCTGTACAATAGAAATTTCTTAGGAATACGAGGAATATTTTAGGGACAATGGTACATTAGATTTCCTCCTTCCCACACCCTTGCTTTACGTGCGATATGGCTTGCATTTCTTATCAGAAGGATTAGTTTAACATTTACCGTTCTCAGTCATTAAGCTAAAGAAACAAATCGAGTGCACAATGTCATTAAGTAAACCTACAATTTCATCGGGGAAACACAAGCATAAATCACTTACAATACATGAGATACTGAAAATTATTGAAAGGCTTGAAAATGGTGCCACTCTTGCTTGAGTATGTATAGAATATGTGTGTGTCTATTTTCAGATCCATGATTTTCAATTTTGTAAATGTAAATAGCATTTTGAAGTCTACATTGACTAATGCAAGGAAGAAACTTTTCTATGATGAAAGTGTTGAATTAGACACAAATGCAATTCAATTAAATGACTTTCACCAAACACTGGTTGGGGGTGGCGAGAAAGCTGTCACAGTAGACGATATCGAAGACTGGCTCAACAGAGATGAAGATGATCCAGGCTGACGAAGAAATAATGGAAAGTGCAAGCAATGCAAGGGACACTGATAGCAAATCTGAGGCTGAGGATGCAGATTTCAGAAAGACAAAAGTGAAATTAAGTGAGGTTAAACAAAATCTGAATTGTATAATAGACCTTGTCGAGCAAACTGACAATAAACAGTTTTCTGCATACTACCATCATATGAGGAGTGTTTGTGTTCTCATTGTGAAAGAGATGTGTGATAAACATGAAAAAGAAAATTTATAGTTTGTTCAAACGAAACAAATATAGATAGTGTAATTAAAATTAGGTGGGCTTACGTATCTTACGTTCTAATAAAATTATACAATACATAGTCTAATTTCATTCACAGTTTTTCTCTGTGGTGTTCATTTCACTTAATCCAGACTTTTGATAAACTGGACAACATTAAGCCCCAATTGATCCGGATTAATGAGGTTCTACAGTACTATAATTGGAAAGAGGGAATTGAATCAACAAACATAGAAGCGGCCCAAATGAGATATATAAGGAGAGTTGTTGAATTTACCAGAAGAGACCAAGTCAGAAATCGTACTCTAAGAGAAAGCTTACTTCAAGAGAGTATAATAGAGACTATAGAGAGGAATTAACTAAAATGTCTTGGGCATGATTAAGAATGAATGAAGAAAGGATACCAAGAAGCATATATGAGACAAGAACAGAGAGAAGAAGGGGTGTATGAAGGCCAAGAATGTGTAGTGTTTAATGCCTGCTTTTACTACATGCAGCACCGGAAGATTAAGGAACACCAAGGCTAGAATGGAGACATTACATGCAAAAAGTGGCAGCCAATCAGGGAAAGAGCTGAGAGAAATGCACATAATTGCAAAGGACAGGAATGAATTCAGGAAGTAGCTGGAGAGACCCGACGTCTAGAAGCATAAGGACAGAGAAAGAAGAAAAGAAGAATGTGAAATCAGTGCCAAGTTAAATAAAATATGAAAATTAGTTTAGAGGCACAGACATTCATAAAAGCACGAAAATAACTGCTGTTATTGCAAGGAATCATAAATATCCATGGAAGACATCTAGTTGTCACATAAAGCTGCTAACAAGCTACAGGGATGAGTAATTCAATACGTCTATACATGCACAAGATTATAGTTAACTTCCTCTTTACTCAAGTATTCCTTGCCAAGTAGCTAATTAGTATCTATCTGTATTAATTTTTAAATTGTTACATTACTGTTTATCATCCCTAAGCTATTCCAGTGAACTTGCACGCAAAAAGGACTTTTGTCTACTTTTTTATATTTTTAAATCCTTTTTACAGGCAAATCCGTAAATGAAACTGTGATATCAGTGTAGCAATTACTTCTTGTTATAACGCTTAAGCTTTGGAAACTAGGACATTATTAATTCTTAATCCGAAGCTTCCCATTATTTGATGGGTTTATGATAAAAAAATTCAATCAGTCACTGATTAGTATTGTTAATGCTACCTCATAGGTAAGTTATTCGTTGACTGATGTTCATTTTTTGAAACCACAAACATTTTCCATTTTTTTAATAATTGGTATCATAATTATATTTTCAATAACAGCATTGATCTGCTATTTCATATTTGTGAATTGCATGATGAGTTCAAAACAGGATAATAATCTTACATATTTCTTAATGCTTTACATCTTTTTAATTCCAAGAAACTAATATCATGTGTTCATAAGGTGACTATTTTATATTCTGTTTATATATACTATAATTTGTCTCTATCATAACATTAAAGTAACTAAACCTTAGATTGTACATAACACAAATGATTTATTTGGTGTACATATTCTTTCCAGGTTGCTTTAACATGCCCTTTATACAGAGTTTACCTGAAAAATTAAATTTTATCCAAGCTTGTATTGTACATTTTTATACTCATGTTAGGTTAAGAAATAATATATAATAATAATAATAATGATAATGATAATATCTTACTTAGTAAACTAACTTATAAATTTTTCACTTTGTGTACCTAGTGTTAAAATACTCAGATCCAGTCAAAGCGTTACCTATAGGTGCCATATAGTCTAAGTCAGTCTATGTAAATAATGTAAAGATATAATGCTAGTAATTCTGTATGGTTAGAAACCTTGTGCATATCCCTAAAACTGAAAATCATTGTTAAGACATTTAAAAGCTTAAAAACATAAGGGTTCATTTTATTTGTAGATTATCCTTGAGTGAAATAATGTCTATTAACAAAGTGGGGGTATCTAATTCATTTTTTATCTGATTCTGTATACCTTAAGTTACTTCCTCAAATAGTTTCAACTATTTGAACATTCACAAAGCTAGGAGTCATAGTTGGTAGATCTTTCACATAGAATTCTTCCTCATTCCAGTGGACCATGTATAACTATCTTTGTGTATTGAAAGTTTAGAGTAGTGAACCCACTCGCATCCTTTCTCTACTGTACAAGATGACTGGCAGTTTCCGGGGACCTTAACACTGGTAGAGGCAGACTATAATACCTTATAATAGATAAGGTTGACCTGGTGCTCTCAGACAGGCAGCATATCTCATGTAAATATTTTTACTCACTCTTCAAAGCTAGCAGCAGGTATTCTTGTGAATTTTTGCGCAATGTTTTCTTTAACTTCCTGTAGTGTATGAGGATTGGAACAATACACATCTGTTGAAACTGAGGCCCTATCACTACACACATGTGCAAGTGTTAAAGCCAAATGATCCCACTATATATATGAATTCTTGTAACTGTTTTTCCATTCCATAAAAAGGAATTTCATTGACCCACAGCTTTTGTTTTACACTAATGAATCTTAGTTTCATTTAACTGAACATTTGCATACTCACAATAGTCGATGCTGGTCTTGAGAGAAACCTGTGCTGCTGAATGAAATGCCTCATTATGATCAGAAAATTGAAGTGTGGTGTACGATAAGTGTTAGAAGAATAATAGGGCCCATATCCTTTGATGAAACAATAAATGTTAATTGTGAGGCCATTTTTCAATCATTTGACACAAGAAGAGAAATCGTATGGTTGGTTCCAGCAAGATTCTGCAACAGCACATATTGCTGACGAATCATTAAATGCAGTAAGAGAGATGTTTGCTAAACGAATAATTAGTTTTGATTTGTGGGCCCCCCGTTCTCCTGTGCTAATGAATAGTGACTTTCCAATCCTCATAAACTATAGGAACTTAGGGAAAACATTGTGCAAGAAATTACAAGAATACCTGCTGTTGAGCTTTGGAGAGTGAGCGAGAATATATACACAAGGTATGCTGCCTGTTTGAGAGCAGAAGGTCAACATTTTCAGCATCTGTTATAAAGTAAGGATTCTAGTCTGCCTCTGCCAGCGTAAGTTCCCCAGCAACTGCCGGCCATCTCGCACAGTAGAGAGAGACCACGAGTGGGTTTGATTATTATTTAACTACCCAGTATAAGCTAGAAGATTGTATTGGCATATTTCTTTCAGCCGTTTTCAAAGCTTTTGTTTGAGCTAATTCTCCTCCCTTGTTTCTTTATAACTCTAGCAGAAGAATCTATCAGAGGTATTTGTTGCCCGTCCCCCTCATTTGATGCTGCATATTCTTTAGCTCACAAATGAACACCTAACACTGATATATGATATGATTTATTAAGTACTAAAACAAATACATCTTGGACTACCCCTGAGCTGGGTCTCTCACAAGCAAGTATAAAAATAACATAATGTGATGCTTAAACAACAAATTCAAAATTGGCTTGAGGTGTGTAGAATTAGATAAAAAATCAGTTCCCTCAGAATATTTATTAATTCTTACTCTATTGCAATATGGATAATTATTTTAAAGTACACTTCAGATTAAGATAATTTGAGGCTTTTGATTCCAAAAATGAATTCTGTAATCCCATTTCATTATTCAAATAATATATATGTGTTCCATATAAGCTTTAAAGTGACGAAGTAAGAAAGCACAAAGTTATTTTGAAATGTTTTAAAGGCATTATTGATCATAAGAACAACTGCAAGTGTATAAAATATTAAACACAATATTTATGTAGCATATGCAATGCTTGTTTTCTGAGTAAGTATATTGTTTTAATATTAGCTGGAGTTTATGTACAGAAAATGACTGACATCATAGCTTAAAGAATTAAACACTGTAAACAAAAAGCTATGTGTACCATAAGAAGTGGAAAAAGTTACCATGTTTAGTTTGCAAAAATACATGTGATTAGAATCCTGTATTGTTACAGTTAATATGTATATGTTTTGTTGTAGTTAGGCATTCTGGTCATGTGTAAATAAGTCATCAGTGTATATGTATTCAGAAAGCTAACCTTTTTAACGTTGTGTTTACCCATGTAATTATGAATGTCCTCACATCAGCATCGACAGAATTCTGTTTCTAGCAAGTTTGTACATTATATTAGGAATCACCACTTTCTCATTTATATTTGTAAACCTATGGTGCTTAGCAGTTAAAAGATGCAGTCTGTAGAAAAAAAGAGAACTGAGTTTATAAGACTTTTATTAGATACAAATGGGCTGTGATGTTATCTGAAGTCAGATTCCACAAACTTGCACTGGATTACTTCAGTGTTATTTATCGATGCCTATATATTCAAGAGTCAATGAAACAACCTCAGAAATGTGTTAATTATTTTGGAATACTGACCTGGTAGCTGCAGAGTTGCTGACATTTGTATATATATTTTGGGAATGTCTGGTTACAAAAACTGATGCAAGTGATGTGAATTGAATGGCATGAATCAAAATTGGTTCCTATAAAAGTTTTATGTGTGCAGAAATATTATCATGAGATTGCAGTAAATTTTATAACTGCAAAAAAATGAGTAAAAATGTATGTGTGGTGTTACTTAGGTATGCATAATGTGTCATAATGTCTGTTACAAGCATATTTAGGCTATATATAACAGAAGTACTCAAAATTTCATATTCGTTGTACAGTTTTGAAAGCTAGTGTTTTATGCCAGTGTTTGATTCAATTGCACTATTTAAATCCCTACAGCTTTTTCACATTATATTTAAAAACTTCATAAATATCTTGTCATATATTACAGCATTCATATAAAAAGTTATTTTTCTCACCAGGTTACATAATTTGAGATAAATTTTTTGACAAGGGATGATTTCAAACTAAACAATAAAAGCTTAGTTACATAAAAGGCATGGAAACAACATTCAAATATGTATTTGTGGTAATCAGCCTATGTGAAGAAAGTAAACAAAGAATTGCACATTTCAAGCATGTCCTTTGGGTAATACACTCATAGTTGGAAAGGATGTAAGCTTGTTATATTGAATATTTCGAAAATTGCTACTGCTAGGGCAAAATATATTTGACACAAGTTGTATATTTTAATGAGTACTTTTCCTGCAGTCAGTGGTGAGGCGTGACTTTCAAAGCAAGGGATGCTTCAAACAAAAATTTTCATTAAAATAGAATAATGACTCAAAGAACTAAGGCTACTCTTCAGTACCTTTCTATTATACAATTATGCGTAGGCCCTTCTTGTAGTGCAAGACTGGCTACACTACAAGCAGACATATTCCTGCTTCCCCTCTCCATTCAGACATTCCAGTTTTTCCTACAGCTGGCCCACATCTCATGAACTGTTAGTCCTAAAGTGGAGAAAGTATGCAATTCACACACTTTTGATAAAAACTTAAAACTTCACAAGAATTTCCTATTTGTCACCATTAAACCAATCTACATAGAATACATTGCTAATGCTATTGAAATATACTTACACTTGTATTTCAAAGTGCCACATAAAACAAAAAAACAAAAACTTTTCTTCACACACCATAGATACTTCAAGTGACAAAATCTGTCGGTGCTTCCTAACTATTGAAGAAACGTAATTGCTTATACAGAAACATTCAGTTTTGAATGAGCTTGCGGAATTGGTCATTGAATCTAAGCAGTTGTCAAATTGTCCACAGCACTGCAGATGTTTGCAAATAAATTTTGAAAATGTATCCAGACCAAAATCTTTTTGTTGCAAAGTGATGCTGAGCTTAAACAAAGTTTGGTATTCAGCCAACTTTTCTCTTGGAGTTATGCTGCGCACGCACGCACCATGCACGCACGCATGCACGCACCATGCACGCACGCATGCACACACGCACACACGCGCACACACACACACACACACACACACACACACACACACACACACACACACACACACACACACACACACACACACACACAAGCATGGATCTTTTCATTAAAAATAAATTTTTCTCACTGGACATCAAAATATGTGTTTTCAATGAAATATTGATATTGAATTTTTAGATGGCATACATACACACTTCTACTTATAAGTAAAAGCTAGGGAAAGCAAAAATTGAAAAACAGAAGTACAAATTCTCTAATTTTTTGTTCTACATTAAAGCAATGTAATGATATTTTTGTAACAATAATGTTCAAATTATGTACTGCATTTCATACATAGTGACTGTAAGTTCTCTCAATACTTTCAACCATTCAAATTACTAAATAAAAGTCTGTACCCCTTTGTATAATTTTCAAGGAACACTAAAACTGCTACAGAATAAATATATAAATGTTTGAAATAATCACCCTTCGTGTCACAGAAATGATAATATTGGAGACACTTGTCAAAACTTATAATTCTGCAATTCTAAAGTTAATACGTGGTGGCTTACTTTTACTTCTCAGAATTCTTTCAGTTATTTGCTAATTCGATAGAGAGTAAAATGAAAGGAAAGAAATAGTTTCATTTCACATGAAGTTAACATTAACTGAAAGGCTTCCAAGGAGCAAATCCAAGTCGTACTTTAAGCTGTAAGAGTACCACATTAATATAGGAAATGTGCCATTGTAGTATTTATATTCCCCACATAACCATAAGTCCTGTGCCATGGCATAGTGGGCTAGAGCATTGCACTTTGGTTTCCTAAGCCTGTAATGCGCCCAGGATCAATTCACCCCTGAGAGGTGCAGATTTTAAGTCCTAGATATAGGACTGGTGCCCACTCAGCATCATGAGAAAATTGAGGAGCTATGCTAGGTAGTGAACCCTGGTCTAGAAAGCCAACTTTCTGGTTGGAGATGCCGAGATGGTGACCATATGTCCTTCCCATATTGGCTGGATGATCACCCACCTCTGCCTTGCAACATGGACAACATGGCGCTGGGACAGGTTTTCTCTGGATCCTTTGGTTCCCCCGTTAGCATTCCACCAATTGCTCCATCATCATCTTTCCTTTCATTCATCTCGTCCTCATATATATCATCCACTTCCTTCACCTTCACACCAGATATTTGGCTGATCACCTATCCTGATTCTCTATTGCGTCCAAAGCTTCGGTTCCTCAGGCCCAACCTTAAAAGGGATAGAGGAACAAGAATCCCCTAACACTACAATAGTGGTACACTAGGGAGGTTAAAGAAGAAGAAGAAATGCTGTAAAAATGCTTAATAAATACACATTCATACCTTCCATATTTATTAAGTTATTTTAGCGAAACAGAAACTGATTTAAAGCACATCACAACTACAGTATCATTAAAGTAGAAACAATATTCATAAATCATTGAAATTTCACTACTTTGTTTCACTGTAGCAAAAGCCTTTCTTTGCATCTAATTTGTGAGTAATTTTGTTTTGTGTGCATACAAACGATAATCTTATGCAGCTGTTTTCATGCAGTAATATAGTTGTTCAGACTCTCTCAGGGGTTGGAGTGATTTTTTTTAGCTATCAAGAGTTAATTGAATAGCACATTGAAATTGTTAAATTTCAGTGTTGATCTTGGGTTAAGTGATTTAAGTAATATACCTATGAGAGTAGCAATTTATTGCCTGTAAAACAAGTCTTCATTTAATATGCTAAACAGCATATCTTTTTTTCTTCAAAACTGATCTGGTTTGTCCAGACATTTGAGTTAACAAGGTTTTATCATTCTTTACTTCATCAAAAATATAATTTTTTATGTAACATAAAATCAATTTTCTTTCTGTATTCTGAAGTAATTTCACTAGTTTTCAATGTCATTTGCTTTCAAGCTTTGTAAGAAGCATTTATAGCCAAGTTCAAAAGAAAAGACAGCACATTCTTAATGCATACCTAAGACTGATCTTTTAGGGGAGGGAGACATATCAGTAAATCCACAAATAAAGAAGATGCTGTGGTGTCATCATTCTGTTGTATCCCAGTCCATAACTCGATATTACCCTCCAAGTCTTTTGTCAGGCAGACTGTTGTTCTGATGTAACATGGTACAATTAGCATAGTCATTTTTAATGTTCTAGTACTACAGTTAATAACTAGACTAATGTTTGTAACCGAGGACTCTTTCGATACATGACATTGTTTGATATATACATTAACTATTTTAAAAAAAAGATATAATATTTTGTGTTAAGTAAATGTGAAGTGAATATATGTGTGTTGACAAGTATGAGTGTTGTTTTTACTGTTGTGTACGGCATTATTTATTGATTTTGTTATTTTTAGTTATGTTAAAGCGGTTTGTGTCTAGTGATTTAATTTCAGCAGTGTGAAGATGATGTGGCATTGTCAGAGCATGAAATATGAGCACTTGTTAATAGAAAAGCATGCATTGGATAGGATGTTAAACAGTTATCACTAATAAATCACTGTCCATCTGGTAAGTGAGATTGTCATAAAATATTAGTACTACTTTTATAATAAAACAATAAAAAGTTATAAAAACAAGGCAAAGAATACATTTTTAAAATCTTTAATTTTTATATATACATGAGTACATATACATATATCTCACAAATGTTTATTATGCTGTGTTACTCAATTCACCTTTTGGATTGAGAATTTAATGCATTACATGCATTTTACAAACCAGAGGCAGCAAGGATGCCTATTCTAACTACAAGGATTGTTTACATACAAATAATAAATTATTTGAAGTTAAAGGAAAAGAAATATAATTACTTTTAACTGTAAAGTTGTATTGGCAGCCTTAATTTCAGCAAGTTTTGCAGTTCAATCATTTACTTGGATTAAACAAACCTTTATTTGGTGCTATTGAAATTCATGCACATTCTCGGGTTATAATGGAAGGTAGAGAGTAATCTGATTAAAGAAAAATGCTCCATGTTGACCAGGAATTAAACTCCTTGAACAGAAAGCCAGGTATAATTTAATGTACTTATTACAGAAGTAAACAATACTGCATTTTGCACTACCACAAAAAAGATTATAAGCTAATACTACATAGAACTACAATATGAACAATAATATGCCTAAATTTTAAATATTTATTCCAAATATGAAGTATATTTTAATGCAAATACATTTTTGACTGTATAGAGCAGGATTGCAACATTACATTTTTGGGGATGCGATTAATTTTGTATATGTCTATATTTAATAATACAAAACAAATAAGTATAATAAATGACAAGGATTATTTAATCTTTTTAATATCATGTAACTCTTGCATTGAGGGTATAAAATAAACTTACTGACTGCTTTGGCTGCACTTAATTAAAGTATATAAAAGATTGCATGTTCTGTTAGGGTTTTGTGTATGAAACAGAAAGCTCCACATCGCATTATGTAATGGGAGCATATTTGCACTGTGCTCCATTTGGTATCTTGATATTTGTTGGTATTTTATTAGCTATACCATCAAGTTCCCATTGTGTACTATGGAATCTTTTCTAGCAGTAATTCAAATTTGATAGAAACAGTTTTCCAAATGTTCTTACAACTTGCGCACTTCTTTCCTTAAACATTCCACCTACATGAAGTTGCCTATAAAACTATTATGACATAATTTATAAAAAAAAAAAAAAAAAAAAAAAAAAAACCTTATTCGTTTTTAATAGAAATATTAATAAAGAGAGAAAAATTTATGCAAAGTACGAAAATAAAATGGATTTTTATAAGCAAAATTTATATATTTGTCAAAATGAAGGCACTGATGACTTGAAAAAACTATTTGTAGTTGGTTTTTAACATTCCACCACTTACGGTTTTATTTTTTTGAGGGACTTGTTTCGGAAGCTGTTGCTTTATTTTCAACCTGAAAGCTCCTACTATTGTCTGTGGTCATAATTGTTGTTGTTGTCTGCTGTCTTCTCTCTGGTGGTGGCACTATGAACTTCTTTATTAAATTATTGACTGTTGGGATTTCAAAGTTTATTACTGAAATCCTACCAGTCGATGATTTGATAAAGAAGTTCATAGTTCCACCACCAGAGAGAAGACACAGACAACAACAGATGATAGACTTAGGAGGTCTAGTCCCTCAAAAAATAAAGTTAATGTAAGTGACAGAGTGTTAAAAACCCACTACAAATAATATTTTTCAATTAATTTGGATGTTACTGTTACTAAATTTCTTCATCACACATTACTAATGAACTAATGACTTGCTGAAATATAAAATACAAAAGTTTTTAATGTGCAAGTTTAATTCTACACATTGTAATTCATACATTTAAGTATGTCTTTATTATTAAAGTACAAATTGTTTACTATTCATGTAGATTTACACTCAATAGAACACTTGAGAAAGATTCTAACAATAGCGAAGTAGGGATTTAAGAGAAAAGATATCATAGGGTTAAATAGCTTGTCCTCTTGTTGTGTTCTGGCAGTGTTAAGTGTCTTCAGGCAGTCTAAAGAGACAACGGATTTGAATGTATGCAATGTATGATTATTTATTGTTTGTAAAATGCAGGTTTGGCTATTTATCAATCCACAAGGTGATATGAATCAGCCATTTTGTGTGCGAGCATTTATAAAATCTTTTACTTATTTTTGTTTTACACATATGTGTAATGTTAAAGCATATGTGAATATATGTGCATTGACTGACTCTACTCCATGCCTCAGGGTATGTTGTCACGGTGCAGTGTTTAGCGTTGCAGCATTAGCAAGGGCGTTCCAATTCTGCCCTTAAGTGTGCCTATAGCTCACTTCAAAGAGTAGCATGCACTGTTGGATAGTGCCAAGTAGTTGAGTGGAGTTGTAATTGAATTTGTATATTAACTAAAATTACCAAATGCATTCATAGAATGTGTATAAAGCATATGTTTCTGTCTAGCAATTGTGAATATCAGGCATAATTTAATTAATTTCATCATTTTTTAATATATTTGGCAAATCTTAATAAATATAAACTGAGAAATTTGTTTCTTTATATGTATTAAAAGCCGATTAACTAACTTAAATGTGTTTGTACTGAAGCAGTACATTTATGAGATACAGGCACTTTCAGCTAAAGCATTCAACTGATTTTCATGAATGTACTGCTTTACAAAATAATAAATTAAAACTGATTAATTTTTATGTGCCTAAGTAAAAGAATATATATTGTAATTCACACAATCTTGGTTGCTGTTTAAAAAACAATTATCCACTTTTTTTAAATTCCTTCCAGTTACATAAACTATCATTGAAAAATGTTTGATAAATCATAAGATATACAGGGTGAACATTAAATACTAGGAATAGGTCTGGACCAGTTTTTCTCATTACTCGATTCTCAATACCAGTACATGACATTTCCCACGATATCTGATACTTCGATACTCGATAACATCATTTCTGTTTCTAGGTTCAGTATTGAACAGAATGTTGGGAGAACTGTGCAATGCCAATAAAATTAAATATATATATATAAATTCTGAAACTTTTAAATTTATTTTCCAGTAATACAGTACACTAGAAAGAGGAGGTGACAAGTTGTTATTGAGTTGTTGTTGCTAACAACAGTTTATTGTAGTTTTTATGACATGAAATAAAATATGAAATATGGATATGCAGTGATTTCTTCTTGGGAACTGGTAACTTGCCACTGAATTTGACACACGATTATTTTCTTGCATAATGTTACTGTGCAGGTACAATATTCCTGACAATTTCTTAGGCTTTGCAATGTTCTACTTGCGGCAATAATATTTTGTGATTTTAAAATAAAATAAAAATTGCAGAATCACCACCAAAGTGGTGAAGAGCAGTATAGAGCAAATTTTCTGAAGTATCATTCAATGTCGATACCATGCAAGTAGCGTAAATATCTAGGTATTGCAAGTATTCAGGACCCATTCCTATTAAATACCTATTGTCACAAAAGAACAGAGTGATTTTACCATGTCAAAATAAATATAAATAAGACATGTCAAATGAGGCAAATATTATTTTCATTGGTAACACACTGCATACTGTAACTCTTCAAACATTTCACTCCTCCTCTTTCAAAACTGTGTATACAAAATTTATAAGATTGCAATTTAATGACAAAAACTGTCATAGAGCATACTTTGAAAATGGAACTGCAAATGTATGCAACATAAACATTATCTGGTTAGATAGAGTCAACATAAAAAGTTCAATGCCATGGCCAGGATTTGAACCATGGATCTCCTAGTTTTCGACCAGTCACTCTAACCCATTGAGCTACCATTGTCAACTTGCCGTCATGACATTAAGTTCTCCATTTGACTCATATATTTCCCCGGTAGACCACTAGGGGCTCTCGCATTCGAGTTACACCATTTGTGGCAACTTACTATTGTAGGTAAGTACTTGAGTCCCAGGCTTCTTCACTTAACTCTTATTATTTTAGTTAATTGATGGAAATTAATCTTTCTTCACACTAGCTGTATATAAGCTAAGGTTTTTGATAGATAGAGGCAACATTAAAAATTCAATGCCATGGTCAGGATTTGAACCACGGATCTCCTGGTTTCCGTCCAGTCACTCTAACCCATTGAGCCACCATGGCCAACTTGCCGTCATGACATTAAGTTCTCCATTTGACTTGTATATTTCTCCGATAGATCACTAGGGGCCGTTGCATTCGTTTCCGGTGACTTACTATCATAAGTACTTGAGTCTCAGGCTTCTTCATTTAACTCTTGTTATTTTAGTTAATTGATGGAAATTAATCTTTCTTCACACTAGCCATATATAGGCTAAGGGTTTCGATGGATAGAGTCAACATGAAAAATTCAATCACATGGCCGGAATTTGAACCACGGATCTCCTGCTTTCCATCCAGTCGCTCTAACCCATTGAGCTACCATGGCCAACATGCCGTCACGACATTAAGGTTGAATTTTTTATGTTGACTCTATCTATCAAAAACCTTAGCCCATATATGGCTAGTGTGAAGAAATGATTATTTGGTTACATTACTGTATAATTCATATGAGATCAAAATGTGTCATTGCAGGGAGAATTTGCAGCGCAGTTAACTTTTTGAGCCTGGTAACAGTGAATGCAAGTTCAGATACATAAATATTATGATTCATGTTTTGGAAATATTTGCTTCTGTGATCAGCTAATGGTGTTAGCATCTTTTTGTAGTCCTTGGCAGATGGTATGTAGAATTTGGTATAGATGTCTGAAGGTGAGATTTCAAAATTCTTTTGTTATGCTTATGTTTCGAATGGATATCTTCTCACATTCAGCGAGTTATAGTGGATGGTTCACTTCTAGAACTCATTGTAATGCAGAAGGTTCTCATCCAAAAACATAAGTACAAAACTATGAACTTAAAAATCCTGCCCGCAGACATGTATACCAAATTCATCATGCCATCTACCAAGGACCAGAGAGAAGATGCCAATGTCAACAGTTGATCTACAGCTGATGATGGAAGCAAAACCAGATGTATCTCAATATTTGACTCATAAGATATATGTATTTTGAGTGCAGTTTTTGAAGATAGCCAAGCTATGGCTTACAGTACCGCAATACCTACAATTATGGGCAATGTGTTAAAAGAAAATGAAAACTGTTCTGTTGTTCCCACTATCCACAATATCCTCACTCTGATCCAGAAGTTTTCATGTCACTACAGCAAAATTTTGATCTTCTGAATGTATCAGCTCTTTAGTGTTTTCTTGACATTTAATACAATTATTTTTATGCAGCATGCATCAAAGTAACTATCTCCACATTTGACTTCTGGTTGTAACTGTGTCTGTCTCTGTAGTGAGTCATAATGCCATGACAATTTCTATATCAAATTTCATTGCTGCAGTATTATCCATCAAGCCCTGGTCTTTGAAAATGGGATTTAGTATATGCCCTGTAGAACAAAATGATGTAAACTTACGTGCCAATGCCTACCTATGAGTATGCATCAAATTGTGCGGAACTTTGTGGTCATGGCTTTAACATGGACATTTAAATCCATCACCTACCTTTAGGCTTTGTAAAATTTTATCACCTTTTCTGCTGTATCCTGTGAACTGAAAGTTAATCTGGACTCAAATTGAAGTAGAAAGCAAAATAAGCTTTTGTAAGAATAGTTTATAGAAAAGTAGGTAGAGAAAGTAGAGTAGAGAAATGCAAAATATCATATTTTTACATAAGTGCATAATAAAATCATACAAAATGTCTGATCTTATTCATTTCAGTGTTGTAGGCTCCATCTCAAACTTTTGGAAGGATTACCTCCATATCCTTGTAACATTCTACACTGACCCAAGTTTACCATCAGGCTCAATCTAATAATTAACTCAGCCTTTGGGTTTTTTCAGGGGTTTCCCCAGGTTTCCAGGTGCATGCTGGGTAGATTAATTACATTCCCCGTATTTCCTGTCGCTCCATTTCATCTCCATTATCCTTTCATATCATCTCTCATCTGGTGGTCTTTTTCAGGATAGAAGTGTTGGCAGGAGTCTCGGGGTACATGGCAGGATGATATGCTCCTGATAAGCACTTCCTCTTCCAATGGGATGGTCTCCGGTCTCCAGGATAGCCTAGACGGCTACTTCAGGACCATGGTAGGTGGAATTAAGAGTAGGGGCTACACAGGCAGCTGTCTCTGACCTCCCTCTTATACCAGGGAGTTTCCGAGCTATCCCCGAAGGGCGCCTAATGCCTCCGTGGCTCTTTCCAAAGGGCAAGACCTAAAGATTAATGAGCCACCCCATCTGATCCGAAACCACAAGACGGGTGGACGTAGATATGTCACTTACGCGCGTCAACCCCGAAAAGGGAAGGCTACCGAACAACCTTGGTAGGGGTGCCTGGTGATCTAGCACACCTTCTACTAGCTATGCAGGCTAGTACGCGGGAATATGTGGCTTCCCTCAACCCCGTCCAGAGCTGTACCCGATCTCCCATGGGTATCAGGAACCACTGCCCACTCGAGCCCAACCCAATCCGAACAACTCCCCTGCGGGAGGGGCTCGGTAGTTCAGCCCGAGGTTTCTCTAGTAATGTCAAAGGTACCATGAGTGCTAGGGGTCGCAGCACCTGCACCACAGCAGCTAAAGAGGACAGATGGGATGCCGGCCATACTGGCTTACCAGGGAGTTTCCAACTGGTCGATTGTAGGGACCATGCCCTATGCATTGTATTTACTTCTTGAAGCGCCTGTCCTCTGTCTCCTCTCATCTCATCCATCCTCCTGAGGATGGCCCACTTGGGGCATAGGTACAATAGACCAAGACTAGAACTCTGTGCCGAGTTCCCTCCATAGCATAGTCCAGTCCAACTCAGTCTCTTTACCCTGAAATGTACATAATCAATATATTGAGTGTATTCAATCAATTCCTTTGTTTCTAATGAGCTTGGAGCTACCAAATTATAAGAATTTCTATAGTAACAGTGACTAAGATGGGATTGGCGACCTTTGAATCATCAGGGCTCTAGTGATAATAATAATGATGAAGATGAAGATGAAGATGATGATGATGATGATGATGATGATGATGATGATGATGATGATGATGATGATGATGATGATGATGATGATGATGATGATGATGATCACTGTTGTTTCTCTATAGAGCAAAAATAGATCGATATTAGCTAAATGAAACCATTTCTGTAATTTGTGATTAGCTGAAGTGCATAGAAAGATTGTTTTATATTGTTAACTGAACTTTGGTTATGTTTACGCTACCTCACTTAAAAATCACTGGTCTGGGCCACGTGTGAACCCATGACTGAGGTAGGCCAATGCCTAACCAACTGAAGCACCCAGACTGACATAAGTGGTAAACAATAGTTTCTGACTACAAAGCCTTGAAAATGTTTTTACATAATACATAACTATGAAAAACATTTATAAACTTTTTTCCTTTCTGGAACTGTTTCATCAGTGCCATAATTTGTTGTATTACATCAGTATAAACAGGATGTGGCACTATTCATGAAGCAATAACTTGATAATGTTACTCAAAAAGGTCATAGAGTTAGCATTTTACTTGCAAATGGAGTTACATTTTCCTTCCTCTCTGTTGTTCCTTTTTCATTAAGCATATGATTAACCTCTGAGCTCGATTCTTTGCTTTTGTTTTATTTAAAAGCTTTGGCAACTGTTGTCCATATGGAAACATTTGCTGAACTCAAGTTAGCTGCTAAGAATACAAAGCAATACCTGCTATGCTGCGGAATTGTTTGGTCTTTCCTTCAATTCCCCCTTTTTTCATTAATAACTTATTGTGCACCTACTTTCATGAGTGCATTTCTTACATATCCTTGTTTTTTTAAATAAGTTTACTCAGCAAAGAGCAGAGATTTTGGTTTGTCAAAAACTGTGGAAGGGTGAATAAAAGCATTTTTGTTTATTGACAATATTTGTCAATTGTCAGAATGAAATCAACACCACTGGTATATAGTATTGGATTTTTGTCCCACGGGAGATCTTTAAATTGGGATCAGCAACCTTGGAATCAGTACACCAGCACATTAACCCATACAAATATAGTAAAGAGTGGACTTTTTAATCATCTTGGATTTAATGATAAACCAGTAAATAAAGGATATCAGTGAACAAATCCTGCTATAATAGCAAAAGCTTGGTCTATAAACTATTTTTGATCCATATACTGTTGCAAGTAAACTACAAATTTTAATTCCAGTGGGTACTGCAATAATTATTGTTGTTGTTGTTGACTAATGGCACTGGGGATTAGTTGATTTGCATAATTTTCCCCCTAGCTTCCCAATATAAAGCCTGTAGGTTCCCACTTTTGAGACCATTACATTTGTCCAAATGGTGTTTGTTCATGATGACATCCTCTTTACAGATTGTACATTTGGGTGTAGGTATGCAGTGTATTTTATAAAGGTGTTCTGCAAGACAATCATGGCCAGTTTCCATTCTAAATAGGACCACTGCAGTTTTTCTTCGTAGTTTTTGTATGTCAGTTTTGTCTCCAATGTTCTTATAATCCTTGTCTTTTAGTTTATCTTCTTCATCAAGTCTTTGCTGTCTTTTGAAATGTAGCTTAATGTTGTTTAATTGTTTATTAATTTCAGTTTGTCTTACGGGTTTTATATTTTGAATTGAACCTTTTTTTGCTAGTTGGTCAGCATGTTCATTACCTAAAAGTCCAACGTGGGCTGGAATCCATTACAGGGTGACATGGTTTCTTGATTCGACAGCTTTAATTAAACTTCTTATTTCTTTGATGTTTCTTGTTGTTTTGTTTTTATAATTTACAATCCCATCTATGGCTGATTTTGAATCGGTTAAGATAACTATGTTTTGCTTTATGTACGGTCTGTACAGGACATACTGCAGTGCTGCTTTTATGGCTGTTAGTTCTCCATCATAATTGTTTGAAGTTTCGTCTAGTGTTAGATACTGTGCAAAATGTTTGCAGTATACTCCTGCACCAGCATCTTGTTTGTTTATAAAGGAGCCATTATTTTTCTGGATATCTTTCATTTTCTGTGGCTATTGCTATTGCTCTCATTTCATCTGGTAAATTGTTATGCTTATGTATTGTATATAACAGGTCATTCTTATAATGTATGTCAATATATTCTGTTTTGCTTGTTTCCTCTATTGTTGTTATATTTGTTGTTATTATGTTCCTGTGTTTTGAGTTATTGATGTATGTTCTGAAGCTTGTTTGGGTTTTTAGATTGCTTATATTATCTGCTGTGTGATACCACTTGTGTCTATTTTTGTTAACTAGCAGTTTTTGTACTAGGGTAATTGCCTTTAGTTCATGTTCCAGTTCTATGGCCATATTTCTTTGTGAAGCTCTGTAGTATGGCAATTGGTGTTGTTTTCACAGCTCCTGTTATTATTCTTAGTGAATTGTTTTGTGAGGTTTCTATTTTCCTTTTGAGTTTCTTGCTTACTGTTGCCAGCAGTTCTCCTCCAAATAGTAAGTTGGGTTTTATGTATGTTTTATATGTGTTATTAAGGAGGTTCATATTTCCACCCCATTTTTTTCCTGCTAGGCGTTTTAAGATGTTGTTCTTTTTGTTGATCTTATTTGTTACATTGTTTACATGTTCTTTCATTGATAGTTTCCGGTCTAGTTCTATTCCTAGATATGTTGTTGTGGATGCTTCTTGTAAATTTTTTACAATAATTACTGTCGCTCCTGTGAAATAGACTCGCGTATCAACATCTATTGCAACTGTAAATATATGATAAGCTCAAACAACAAAACCTAAAATCCAACTCCATAATTTCCAAAGGCTTCCTTTTTACCACTTTCATGTGAAATAATGTGTGAAATTATACCAAATCCTGGTAACATTAAAATGTAAACTTCAGGGTGTCCTAAGAATCAAAATAAATGTTGATATACCAAACCATCAGACCAACAAGTAAGGGGATGTGTTTGTGTCATATCAAAAGTGTTAACAAAATAAAATGTCTAAACTATAAACTTTATTTACATTTCTTTTCTAATAATTAATAACATATTGCAGAAGCATTCATTTATTTAAAGAATTACTAGTGATGATTATTTTTTTCATTTTGTATTTATTGTTAATAGACTGCAAAGCAGTTTCTGACATTGTCAATTACAATTTCAATATATATATATATATATATATATATATATATATATATATAACTTACAATACAAATGCCAATAGAATTACAATTCATCAATTGTGTACAATGCCTTATTTATTAGGTAAATCTTAAGCTCCTTTTTAAAAGTATTTTCTCACATAGCTTGCTTTACAGAATTTGGCAGTTTATTGTATAAAATCAGTGCCATTATGTTTGGATCTTTAATACTACTATTTATTTGAAAACTCTGTCTAAAAAAATCATTGTTGTGTTGTGTGTTATAATTACGCATATCCCTATTTCTCAAGTTATCCTTTCCCAATCCATATATTATTACCTTATATACCTATAATGAAAATACTGTAAAAATTTGTTTTTCCCTTAAATACAGCCTACAAGAATCCCTATAATTTAGATGATACATCATTCTAACTGCTTTCTTTTGTAATTATAGTAATCTTTCCATTTTTGATTTTGCACTACACCGCCAAATTTCAATTCCATACACTAGATGAGGAAATATGACACCAGAGTAGATAATTTTTAATTCTCTTTCTTCTAGTAGATTAGAAAAGTGACTAAGCAAGTACAATGACTTACTGATTTTCCCACAGATGTACTGAATATGTTCCGACCATGTTAGTTTTTGATCTATTATAATACATAGAAATGTATGTTTATTTATAGCATGTATATTGTAATCTGACAATATCATAGAGTCATGTTCATTATTTAAATTCCTTAAATTAAACTGTATTAACTTTGTTTTAGACAAGTTACATTTCAAATTATTCTCCCAAAAATAATTAAAGAGTGATTCAATAGTTTGTGTCATAGTATGATGTAATTCTAGAATCGAGGTGCCCCAGCATACAGTTGTCGTGTCATCTGCAAACGATATTGCTTTACTCTGTCCATTGTTAGGTATGTCATTCATGTACAGAATTTGCTTAGTGGTTTTTTCAGTTAATTTTGTTGTTTTCAAATAGCAAGTTTACTATTTGATCCATCCTTAAGCCCTTATTTTACACAGAAAGTGTGAATGTGAGATTAAGGCTAGTAAAACTAGGAGTGTAAATAAGACTGAGTGGGACGCTTTTTACAATTTATGGCAAATACATTAAAACTAAGCACTTAAACTAGAAAAGCAACAGTAAGTCAGAAAAACATGCCAATTGTTGCATTTGAAAACTATAAATTACAAGATTAAATGTTTAGTTCATGCTTAGATAATTTAATTGAAACTAAGGAATCACTAAATCACCAAAAGGTATCTCTTTTAGTTCAAAATGTGTGTTTTCTTGAAAAGGATAAAAGTTTAATATTTCTTGCAGCTGTTTTATTTTGCTGCAAACTGATTTCTAAGTTAATAACTATCCACATAATCACGAAGGGATTGAATGATTTGAATAGCTAATATTGCAATATCCTAAACACTGAGTATAAACTCTAAATAAAATATCAGCCTGGATTCCAACCAAGATTCCAAGAAGGAATCTGCATCCATTTAGATTCAGTGGATAATAAATGCTTAGATGGAGTCAAATTTCAATTCTGCAAGCAGTTATTGTCCTCTGACCCTTTAGAGGAAAGAATGTGGTGACAGATTACCGAATAGCCAGATTTAAACCAAAACAATGAAACATATAACATTTCCAGATGATATAGCTTGAACAGTGCCCTTAGTACTCAGTATAGATTTGAGCAGAAGAGTTATGTGGAGTGGAAAGTTGGCATTATCTGCAAATGCAACACATGCACATTCACTGCACTTAATAGTTCTAAATAACAAATGCAAGGGGAGATGCAAATTCGTTCATCATACCATTAGTCTAGTAACTAGGGTACTCATTAAGAAAGAAAAGCTGGTTTGGATGATCTCAGGCTTTAAACCCTCTTATTAAATATGAACATCAAAATAATATTCATCTAAAATTAGTGTGTTAGAAACTTATGTATGAGTAAGGATGTGCAAGAAATATCTCATAAATTTAGATTAAGCCATTTAAAGAGAAACTAGCCAATTTAGATCTGCAAACTTGCTTTACTGCTTATCTACAGTTTATGTGTTCATATACCGGTTTAAAATGTAAATTTTCTTTGGGAAGTGGGGTGATAATGGATAATGGTTATTGGCGAATCAGTATCAAACTTTATCAATGTATCGTATTTTTGAGATTTGGAAAAACAAGTGAATTTAGTCGTTCTGTTATTGCTATGTTGACAGCATTACCGACGCTACATATAATTACTTATATTCACTCTTCACTTCAGCTTGCGTTTAATATGTATTGTTGGGTAATAGTAATAGAACCTTACTCCTTATGCACCTTATCAAAAAATTGCTTCCAATTATTTCCACTTCCTCTCTGCGTTTTTAGAGTGCATAAAATAGTGACAAATACACAAGAGAGGAGTCCTCAGTTCCTTCATTTATCACTAAAATCGTTAGTCCTATGCTAACGTGCAATCACTCTCTCTTTTACACAAATTCACACCTTCAACACATCTCTTTAAATTTTAGTTAATTGATGGAAATTAATCATTTCTTCACACTAGCTATATATAGGCTAAGGTTTTCGATAGAGTAAAAATTAAAAATTCAATGCCACGGCCGGGATTTGAAGCACAGATCTTCAGGTTTCCGTCCAGTCGCTCCAACCCTTTGAGCTACCATGGCCAACTTGCCGTCATGACATTATATTCTCCATTTGACTGGTATATTTAATTGGCCATGGTAGCTTAAGTGCCCGCCTAGGTAGCGTAGAAGGTAGCGTGTCTGCCACACGTTCAAGAGGTCCCGAGTTCGAATCTCGGTCAGGGTGAGTTACCTGGATAAGGTTTTTTCCGGGGTTTTCCCGAATATCCGTCAGGGTGAGTTACCTGGATAAGGTTTTTCCGGGGGTTTCCCTTATTCTGATAGACGAATGTGGGTAACTCTAAGCTCCATGGACCCCGGACTCATTTGAGCATCTTTTCAGCCATTTCATTCATCGTCCGATATGACTTGACGTTGGAGGACGTAAATTACACACAAAAAAATGGTAGCTCGATGGGTTAGAGCGACTGGACGAAAACCAGGAGACCCGTGGTTCAAATCCCGGCCGTGGCATTGAATTTTTTATGTTGATTCTATCAAAAACCTTAGCCTATATACGGCTAGTGTGAAGAAATGATTAATTTCCATCAATTAACTAAAATAATAAGAGTTAAATGATGAAGCCTGGGACTCAAGTACTTACGATAGTAAGTCGCCACAAACGGTATATCTTGAATGCGAGAGCCCCTAGTGGTTTACCGGCGAAATATAGGACCAAATGGAGAATTTAATGTCATGACCGCAAGTTGGCCATGGTAGCTCAATGGGTTAGAGCGACTGGGCAGAAACCAGGAGATTCGTGGCTCAAATCCCGGTCGTGGCATTGAATTTTTCATGTTAACTTTATCTGCGTCTCTTTAAAGTTTATTTATATCTTTGTTGAACCCACCAACTTGTGCACCACCGATATACATACAGGTTCTTTTACAAGGAGCTGCACGCCGACTCTGAGTACAACTTCTTATTCACTCGTGATCTGCTTTCCTGACTCTTTCACTGCCCGCCGATTCCTCATCACGGAGCCGCACTCGTCGACTAAGTTGGCACTCCAAACATTAAATACTGCCCTGCCAGGGCTCGCATCGACAATTACTATAGTCCTAGCAGTCGCAGGAGATCACTTCGGTTGTCAAATGTTCTCGAATTACATTCCAGAACGGTCTTGAATAGTATATGTGCAATAATAACACGGTTCGCTTCGGCTTCGTGACATCAGCTCGTGGTCACCCCATGGAAAGCAAATCTCTCCCGCCAGACTACTGAGGTGGAGCAGTTCCCTACTTCCGCTCAACTCCTACGCGGCAGGTTCGCGATGGCGGCGATGTGACAATAGTTTAAACTTATTCCATCTTTAAGTTTTCATTCTAAATATGCTACATAAAAATTATCTGTGCCTGTTTATTTTACAATTCAAACTGTATTGTATAATATATGAAATAAGTTCTGGAAATGAATTAAAGGAATAATAATATAATAGGCAGATACCTACATAGAACTTCATTCTGTATAAGGTCAATTATTACTTACATTCTTTACTTTTGCCTGTGGTGACTCAGTGATTTCGTTCGCGACTCTCGTATGAGTGCACATGGTTCGATTCCTGTCTTTAGTTTTGCGATTATTAAGTCAGCCCTATCCAAGCCTTCACCTCTAGGTTAAGTCCTACCTACCTCATGTGAAGTATTCTTAAGACCCAATATGATTCGGAGTCCACGGAAAAGCTGTAGGTCCTCTTATTCCATCGCCATTCTTATCACTATCATCCCACCATTTTAGGTAATGCACCTCAGAGATGGGTCCAGTCATCGCTTGGACTACAACTTCCACTAATCGAGTATCAGCTGATGATAGGAGCAAGAGCTCTTGAAACATGTCCTGTGAATAAACAGTGTGAGTGAAGCAATGTGTCAATATCTTCTCGATTCACTTTTGTACTAATTTGTGCTTCACTGTCCCTACGCTTCTTCCAAGTTTATACATTAAGATTTTTACTGGTTTTTAATTTTTCAGCTAGCTATTTGTTTAAGGTTATTTTTTCTGCGTTGAGGACCCCCCCCCCCGCCAAGTCCCCTAACAGTTCAACATCAGTTCTAAAAATTAGTTGCAATGCATGTCATCTTAACTGTTTACAAATGAAGACTCCGCGGTGGTAGCTCGGACAAATGATACCCTCCCCCCTATCAATCGGTCAATCCAGAGACTTGGGCCCTCAGTTTCTTACCTTAAAGCTTTTATACGTACAAAATTAAATTGTTGCTTCAGATTCGTAGTCTGAATTCTGTACCTTTAACAGAAAGTGGCGCTTTATGGCAACAAAATGTTATTTTTTTATATGGCAACTTTATCTGTAACAGTTTTTTCTTTGTGTCGTAAATAAGTCAAGTAACCTCTTTGTGAGTATAAAATAAATGATAAATGATGTTCCAGAACGCGGCAAGTCCACTCACAAACGAAAGCCTTCTTTCTATTCCGAAAGATCGGCTGCATGAAGCTAGTGCTTTTTCGACTCCAAACAGAACACGATAAATTCACCATTAAAATTCATTCAAACCACGATTCGTTCAACTTGTTACAATTACTAATGTTGCACCTAACGAAAACAAATAATAATAATAATAATAATAATAATAATAATAATAATAATAATAATAATAATAATAATAATAATAATAATAATAATAATAATAATAATAATAATAATAATAATAATAATAATAATAATAATAATAATAATAATAATAATAATAATAATAATAATAATAATAATAATAATAATAATAATAATAATAATAATAATAATAATAATAATAATAATAATAATAATAATAATAATAATAATAATAATAATAATAATAATAATAATAATAATAATAATAATAATAATAATAATAATAATAATAATAATAATAATAATAATAATAATAATAATAATAATAATAATAATAATAATAATAATAATAATAATAATAATAATAATAATAATAATAATAAATAGTTGGTCCCGTAGCTCAGTCTGTAGAGCACCTGCCTGCCGTGCTAGGGGTGCCGGGTTCGATTCCCGGCGGAGCGTTGGGATTTTTCTGTGACCAAGATATGGAAATGCGTGCGTGATCTAATGCTAAAAGCCCAAAAAATACAAGTTAACAACTTCGAGATGTTCCATTTCGGGTTACAAAAGACTGTGTTAAGTTTCTGAAAAGAAACACACTGAAGAGGAATTCACTAATGAACTGCAGTACATTTCACATGTGCCTGTGACGTCATTTTTTACGTTTGAAAATCACAACCTCCACCAACATTCTTTAGTCAGTATGTCCATCATCCGATACAAAGGTTCACAGAGAGCATACGATTCTGGAAACCTGCGAAAACTCCATCGTCTAGGAAGGTCGGTCTTGGACATCGAAAAACGATCTCGCGAATAATACCGCGACGCCACCTCACGCAGTTCCTCATAAAGTAAGTTGCGATTTTCAGGCTAAATGTAAAAAACACAGCTGGAGACCTTCGGCAGGACATACGTTAGTTCTAAACAAAATATAAATACAGAAAGCCATTCAAGAGCACAGAATCGAGTTTAAAGTATTTCCACTATTTCCATAAGTTATAACATGATCTATGTACAATTGTATCATCAAAGGTTAATGAAAAAGTCTTTTGGGTAGATATTTTACTTTAACTTAATAATCTTTGAATACGCCTTCTAAAACAGGCTGGAGATTTCGTGAATATTTTTCCCTTGTTAGAAAGTTGTTTTGAAGAACATTACTGAAGAAGAAACCAATTCATTGAAAGTATATTACAAGGATAAACTTTAGATATATATTAACAAAATAATTTTATAGCAATTATTTTATTTTGAATAAATGATACGACTTGGATAAAGAAAAATAAAAATAAAAACAGGTATATATCAGAAATTAGATTTTTAAGAAATGTGAAAGTTTGCTCAGGAAGAGATCATATATAAAATGAAAATTTACGAGAATAACTAAGAATATTTAATTTTAATGATACCACAGGAGAAAATGGAGGTGTCTCCAACGAATGAATGAAGAAAGTATAAACTTATAGGATGTAGAGATGTGGGAAGACCAAGAAAGAGTTGGTCTTAATTGTGAAGTCCGAAAAGGCAAATTGCCTAGATCATGAAATGAAGAAGATGGTGATGATAAAGGATATATTGAGAATATGGCATGGAAAACCCAGCCAGACGCCGCTTTGTCCATCACAAATCTCACTTAGTGACTCCTAGAATCGAACCCTAGCCGCCTTGGTGAGAGGCAAGTGTTTCAACAGTTCGACCATGCTCCGCCATGCATGTGTATTGTCAAAATGTTAAAAATATTCTCTATAATTTAAAACATACTTTAAACACAAGAAAAATTACTAATTTTAATCTTATATCAATTACTATTTACAACTTACATTCCTATTGCATTTGCATTATACGATTTTCTCCAGGGAAAGGTTTGTTAAGTCTATAATTATCACTATTAATAGTTTGATGCTGAAAAGAATATTTCTGATTGTACAGATGTTATTCGACAAAATTTAACAGCACTCGGGAATTACTTCAGGAAGCGTTACATTTTCGCCTTGAAGATATTTACTCCCAGAACTCAAAAATTTAATATTAGGATTTCTCTCTAAAACACTGCATCGATTAGTTTTCCTGAAACGGTACGTTAAAAGCGGACATTCCCAAGTTTAGCCTGGACCTCATTTAAAACCGATAAGAAGTAATGGAAAGATAAAGCAAATTTTATGAGCTTTTTGGGGCCTTGACCACACTTTGCAAATACATACTGTCATTTGTCACTAACGCACATGCATATGTTTAGTAAAGATGCTACTTTGTTTCTTCTGAAAACTTTTATTTACAAAACTTCGATATGAACTTAAAGGAGTTATGATAGTTTTCCGCTATATTTGAACTGCATTCGTATACTATGTTTTGATAAATTCTGATGTTTTCTGGTTAACATTATACATACAGAGGCCGACATAAGTATTCGAACGTAAACATATTTATTATTTATATTATTTTAAAGCTACGCAGAGTAAGCATACGTAAATACAACTGGTACAAAATAAACTTGAGTCTTCATTAAAACATATAAACTCATAAATAGCAACTGAAACTAATTGCACTACAAGGAGAAATAAAACGCTTACTTTACATCCGGACATAAGTATTGGAACAAACAGCTAGTATTTAGTTATCATCCCTTTCTTTGAATTACTGCTGATAATCGTTTGGGCATTGTCTGTATGTGTTGTTTAGTGGCTGCAGAGTCCATATTTCTCCATTCTGTTTGAAGAAGTTCTTTCAGATGGTCCTTGCTTCTGAGGTGATGCTTCCTAACACGCTCCTCGAGTTCCTTCCAGATGTTCTCTATAGGATTTAAATCTGGAGATTAGTGCGGTGTCTTCAAAGTGTGAGGAGTGTTGTACACGATCCAAAGCCTTACAATTTCAGCAATATGCTTCGGATCATTGTTCTGCTGGAAGTAATAATCATGCCCTAATCCCAGCTTCTCTGCACTCTTTTTAAGATTGTTTTCAAGAATCTCCTTGTATTCAAATTTGTCCATCATCCCATCTATGATCACCAGTTCCCCAAAGCCAGATGAAGCTATACAGCCCCAAACCATAACACTACTGCCACCAAGTTTCACTGTAGCTACCATGTTCTTAGGTTCCCATTCTGTATTTCGCAGTTTCCACACAGATAGACGTCCATCACTCTTGTATAAGCAGAATTTGCTCTCGTCCGACAGAGAACCTTATCCCAGAATTCTGTTAGTTTCACCACAGACTGTTTAGCAAATTCTATACGCTTCTTCTTATTTACCTCATTAACACATGGTTTCTTTCTAGGAGCGCGGGCATTGTACCTAGTACTATTTAAAACCCGATCAACTGTTCTGGTATGAACCACAGTGCCAGAATATTGCTCAAGGCATCCTCTAATCTCAGATGCAGTGACTCTCGGATTCTGCTTCACCATTTTTATTTGCCTCCTGTCTCTGGTGGTGAGTTTAGAAGGAGCGCCATTTCTAGGTTTATTTACAGCAGTAT